>NW_022261671.1:289219-304210 GCF_009602425.1 Actinia tenebrosa | reverse complement strand
TGTTGCTGTTGTTGTTGCTGTTGCTGTTATTGCTGCTGTTGTTGCTGTTGTTGTTGTTGCTGTTGTTGTTGTTGCTGTTGTTGTTGTTGCTGTTGTTGTTATTGCTGCTGTTGTTATTGCTGTTGTTATTGCTGCTGTTGTTGCTGCTGCTGTTGTTGCTGCTGTTGCTATTGCTGTTATTGCTGCTGTTGTTGCTGTTGTTGTTATTGCTGTTGTTGTTATTGCTGTTACTGTAATGTTTTGTTGCTGCTGTTGTTGCCGTTATATTTGCTATTGTTGCTTACGGTAATTGCAGTTGTTGTTGTTGTTAAAGAATTAAGAGCAAATATTTATTGGACTAGGTAGATGGAATGCAGATACATTACTCAGAGGAGGAATATTGTAAAGCAGAGGACAAGTGCGGGTAAACAGAAGCAACGACGATGAAGTATTATGACGAGCAGTATGAAATGTTAAGAGAAATTCAACCAGAGGTTATTGGTCAATTTGATTATTGGTCATTTTGATCAGCCTTTATAGAATAGGATTTGAATTGACTGATAGAGTTTGGAAAAAGATTAAGAGAATATAAAGTATGGTGTTTCATATGGTGCACTGTTTGAAGTGAGTACCACTGACAGACCTGGAAACCCTTACCCTCGGCAAGATTATAATGAAGGTTTGTAAATATATTATGCCATGAAAATAATAGCAAGTTTATGAATAAAATCTTAATAGTCAAATCCAAATAGCGGTGTATCATCAATGCTGCATTCTGATTGGATGAACTACTACTAGCTAGGCTATAAGTTATAGTTTACTCCTAAGTTTACTAGTAGTTAATTGAAAACTAAAATTGTTTGCAATATTTGACCAACTAGTTGAATTTGACTAAAAAAAACAGTCCTTTTGCTCTCATGGCCTATAAGTCAATAGCATGACGAGCTACACGGCTTAGTTACCGGCGTGAAGCAGCACTTTCAAAGTGCTCGTCTCAGATTTCATTTCTATTCATTGCATAGGGAATACTTGCATAATGCATGTCATCGTACGGATTAACACAGCATGAGCACATAGCATGCCACTATCAATGGACGGCACATTACATCACTGAAACAATATTTACGTCGTTATAAGATATCATGTAACTCTATTGTGGCGCTTTATTTGAAAGGGTCACTGAGAACGTTTCGATGAACTATTGACCAAGATCAAAGGATGTCAGGTTTTTCTTACACATTATCACTGCCTATCTAACCCTTTTGCTGTTATTTTATGTATGTGATGTGCGTTTATTGTCTTTGTATTAGATCTGTAGGCAGCATTTATGCTTAGGTACTCATATACCTGTATAATTTGCATGCTTACTTAGGTCACTGTCCGTGTTATGTATTAGATCTGTAGGCAGCATTTATGCTTAGGTACTTGTATACCTGTATAATTTGCATGCTTACTTAGGTCACTGTCCGTGTTATGTATTAGATCTGTAGGCAGCATTTATGCTTAGGTACTCGCATACCTGTATAATTTGCATGCTTACTTAGATCACTGTGTTTTGTGATAGATGTGACTCTGTTTCTGTTTTGTACATAATACGTCTGTTCTTAGCTTGTGTTGTTCTATTGGGAGCGGGTTAAAGGTATATATTTTCATAAATGTTTATTTCAATCGAATTGTTTCATTGGCATTTTTAATGCTACAGGTAATAAGTGATTATATGACAAGTATGTTATGTTTTGGGTGTCTTATTGGGACTTTCATAGCCGAGCGACATGGTTTATAACTCTAAATAGATCGAGTGTAGGCATATTTACAGATGCTTGATGTTTTTGCCTGGCATTCGTCATCTTGACATCACGGAAATCGGATTAACTATTATCTGTAGCAACCAAGACTACATGCTGTTTACCGTAAAATGGGCTCTCCAGCTCGTCATGTCATTTGGGCTTTGGGCTGCTATTGACTCGTAGCCCATTTGGGCTTGAGGACTGATCTCTAAATATTTTTCAGTTCTTCAGGCATCCTTCAGTAGGGCATATTACAGGAAGCCTAGAGTATATATTTTGTTAAAAGCAAATTTCTCCAAAGCAGTGAATTAAAAAATTCAATGATCTAATAATGAAATGGGTAACAATATAAAATATTTCTAGTCAATTTGTTTTTTTCTCTTATTTTTTGTTTGTATCCTTACAAATATAATGTTTTTTATGTTTTTCATCAGCTTTAAAAAYACTTTTAATAGGTTTGGTATGGGTTACCTGTGGTAACCACAGGAAGACCAAATTTTACTCTTAGAATCCACAGGAAACCCACACAAAAAATAATCCCCCCTACCCCCCAAAAAATCTATTTGTAGGTTTAAAAGGCTAATGAAGCAATGGTTACAATATCAGATAACAGTCATCACCCAGGAGGGGAAGCTTGGGGTTATAAACACCTTGCACRATATCTACAAAGCTTTGATGTTCTTGATATTTTTTACCTGGAATCATGCATGGATGAGTCTGGAAATGTTGTACCAGGAAAAACAGTGGTCAGAAAGATGGAAAATTGTTGGAAAATAAATTCTGAAGGAATTTTTGTTAGATGGATGGTATTCTGAAAATTCTATATGGATCACCTTGGAATATTGTATATATTGAAATTTAAGAAGATATAACTAGCTAAAAACTAGTGTGAAATTTGAAATTTATTTAATCTTTAGATGACACCATATTTATTCGATAGTCAAGTTTGTACAAGGATTAATACAAGGGTCAAGAACTGATTGAAGCAGTCATTAACATGGATAGAATGAGCTTTACTTATATACCCTTTTTGCAATTTTTTTTCTTCTATTATTTGTTTGCAAATAAAGTTATTTTTGTTTGCAAATAAAGTTATTATAAATAAATAAACAAACAAACAAATAAATAAATAAATATCTATGTTATATACCAGGGTGGAACCACTTCCTATCCTGCTCTACCATCCAAGAAGATTGGTTCAGTTAACAAAACTACACATGTAACTGGGAGTCACACCTATTGAGATTCTGAGACTTCTTTATTTGAGGGTCAGAGATAGCAGGCATTTGGTAAGTTATACTCCCACATAGGGAAGTAGTGCAGTATATATAAAAGGTTGATTCATTTGATTGCTTTTCCTTTTTTCCCTTTCTCACATTCTCTCCCTTCCATTCATTTCCTTTCCTCTCCTCTCGTTTGTTTCCTCTTTTCTGCTCTGCTCTATAATACCAAATGCAAAAAGAAACACAGTTACCTTTAGTATTTAAATCATGTATCATATTTGACCAAAAAGATTATTATATTACTTTCTTTGAACCTTGATATTATTAGTTCAAAAGCATGCCGGCCTCTTCTCTCACATGGTGCGTCAAATAGTCGGTATTCCTTGATATTGCTGTGCGTAAAGCCTGTGTACACAATGCAAAATACCCCCCAAGTTGTTTCGAGCTGATGCGCGTATTTTAACTTCATAACAACTAGCCATTGAACTCGAGAACTCTGGGATCCGTTTAATGAGGGACTATAACATGAACTGCATACTATTTTATAAAATGACACGATCGCCTTCGGTCCCAACTCTTGAAAAAGATTAATTCTTTCTTACTGTCGTACGTGACTCTTGCTTTTCCTCTACTTAATTTATCACATAATTGGTAGAATAAACAATTATTACAAAGGAACTTTTCAGCTCACGAAAGGTTTTGTTTTTGAGGCAACAGAGAAAAAAAAGGAAGTATTTGAGTCCGTTGTCGTGAGAACACGGCAGGTTTCCCTAATCTATTTGTATTCTCATAAAGTTAGGTTAAAAAACGCTGTATTGTTGCTAGCATTAAAGAAAATGAGAAAACCTCAGTCGGGGTTTTATCGATATAGGTATTGAAACTTGGTGTTCAAAAAGTGCTAAAGACACAGGAAGTTGATCCTTTGTCACTTTTAAAACCTGACAAACTTGCTTGAAAACAAGACGCTTACAGACATCTAATTTTCGATGTTTCAGTTTACCTATTAGCAAGTTTACTTCAAGCTACAAGATGAGCGCTCAAAGTAAGAGAAATAGGTGATACAAAATAAGTCCGGTAAGTTTGCAGTAATAGCGCGACAAAATCTATAAGTGCTCACTGAACTAAACACGTCTTTTTTTTAATGTATTCAAGTCCTTATTTTGGAAAAAGAACTGGGAAAGAATAAATAAAAATGGCCAAAAAAAATAGGAGCTTTATTTGGTGTTTCTTATTTTTGCTATTTTGTCTTTTCTTAGGTTTTTTAAAAACCCTTAAATTTTTTGTAGTACTGAGATTAGAAAACATGCATTCAAAAAGTGTTTGTATTTATAAATAAGAATTTTCTCAAAGAATTCAAATCATTTCGCTATTTTTTTGTCTTTACTTATGTCCTTCCATTCGCGAGAGAATGGAAACTGAATTTACGCACTTTTTATTCTGTTGCCGGCATCACGCAACTTGGTGGTTATATAACATATTGGTTTCAAGGATCCATTGAAGTCTGGATTAATAATTATGGTTAGAAGTYGAATTTTCTATTGCGTATATGCATGTATGCGGTTAAATTCAGCCGCAAAGCGATCTTCGTCGATGTACTTTCGCTTTTGGAAAAATCTTTTCTTGGAGTGAGAAAGTGTTTGGAAGGTTCGAGCCGAGTAGCCGAGTTCAAACCGTTTAACACATCAATTTAATACATTGTCTCCTTGACAGTCCATTAACAAGGATTATTTGTCGAAAAACTGCTTTAATTGCTTAAATAACTTGTCCTAAACATAGAGGCGGGACAACCATGAAAGTGGGCACTTTGCTCTTTGTGGAAAGCGAAGTAGTTAGCAGCTTCACACATGACTTCATTCCAACATCCAATACTCCTAGGTTTTATCTTACATCTAGCTACCTCAAGAAGTATACATTTTGAAACCAATTTAGATGATAATGCTGTTTTTGTTGTGATATTTCGAATTACCAAGGTGTTGATCCTTATTTTCTGAGCTTGATCAATGCTTTTGTCTCGTATATTGAGGCATAGATAAGATAAGACTAGGTCTGTTAAGGCAGTACCACTTGACTTTCACTAACTGAAGGCAGACAACCTTTTTAGTGATGCTATTTGACTTTTCGGCCCTGCACTCGGCTGAATAAACAATAAAAGTAAACTATCTTATCGCACGCTCACTTCAAATGCTTCAACTTGATGACAACCTTCACTACTGTCGGAAATTATAATATTTAAGTAATTTAATGCGTATGAGTGCATCCAATAAATAGGCACATTCTTGGCACAAATACTGCAAAAAAAAAAAAAAAACAACTCAAAACTGAATACCACTATATGCTCTGTTCTTCCTCATGGAATTCAATTTATAGTTTTCCCTTTGGACTTGCACTTTTTCTTAATAAATTAGAGCATTTATTCTCAATGGAATGACAAAAAAAAGTGGTTTCTGAACTTTTTTTCAGAAGCTAAATGTAACCTTCCAAAAACGGAGCTGTCCTAGATCGTCTAAATCCTGCTCGTTATTTAAATTGACATCTGAAAATTCCATTAGGATAAACTGTCAAGATTTATTAACATCATTTCCTAATCACATCATTTCCCAATCACTGTTTACTTGTGGACTAAGGTCATGTCGTCCGCATCCTTACACCCAGATTTTGTTCCGCCAACTCTATTCCATGTCTTTAATCCCAAACTTCATTTGCGTTAACTTAGTTAAGATCTGTCATTTTTACCGCTGATTGACGCGATCGAGGTCAAAACGTTCAAAATTCTTGACTCGCGGAGTTGAAGATAAAAGTTCTTGATCTGCTTGAGGTTCTTGATCGATCTTTCATGGTATGTCCACAGTTTGAAAGTCTACTTGAGCTGGTTTTGCATAATGTTGCCGGATCTTTGGTAATTTTTTTTGTTGACTTAAAGAGGTCTGGATGAAAGAGCAAATATTGACACGTAGGTTGCTATATATTTAGTATTTTAGGATAGAAAAGCTTGAAGGTGATACTGGCCCATTTATTTGCCACAAGGGGATGTTATTGCTGTTTTGACCATATAATCACTGGAAGCATGTTTGTAGTAAAAGGTGTTTGGAAGTTGAATTGAACTCTCGTGCCATTACACGTCTGCTGCAACACGTCGAAAACTAAAGCTAATGACAACCATAGTTAACTATGTGACAACTTAAAATACTAGTAAGTTAACTTGACTTAAATTCGGCAATTATGTTTATCAGTAATCTTTTCGACATGCATTTGTGTGTTCTAAATGGCTCTGTGTCAGGTTCATGCTAGTCTCTTTGCTTTAAAAACTAGGCCYGGCCAAGATAACTAAAAGAGGTACTGATGCAAGGCCATCTAAACAGCTGGAGTCTGCAATCTAGAATATATTAAATCTTTAAGTATAGATTGTCTGGAGAGAGAAAATGAGGTAAAATTACGGTTCCTGGCTTTCTTGCACAGTCGTTGAATTGCCGGCCACTTTGTCTTGCCGGCTGCTTGGAAAATCAATAAAAAGCCTTTCATCAATGCATTGGACTGTGAATCCCTTGTGACTTGGGAATAATAGCGGTGTTCTTAACGTAAACCTTCATGGTATCCAAGGAACAATACACCGAATGTATGCATGCATTCTAATTGAAATTTTATTTTGTCTCTCGATTTTATTCATTAGTGATCAACAACTTCGTCAAAGCACCAAATAAAGCTCGCTTGCCGACTAACATGGACTCCAAACAAAGCTATTCTTCTAAATGGTGAGTTTCCAAACATATTGCACAGGTGATTTAGTGTTTTTTTGCGTGAATTTAAGTGATGACTCACAGAGCTTGAAACTTTCTAATTGCCTGGATATCGAAACCAATATAGCACATCTAAATCAATGGCAAATGATTTTTACTAAACGTCAAGCACAAGCTAACTGGTGATTATAATAACAGCAAAGGTAGTGATAATAGTAATCTTGTTGCGACTTAAGTGCCTGTAACTTAAATATTTTTGATGCTATCYTGAAAGACTTTAGTCTTCAGTCCTTATTTCTTCGTTCTGGCGCATTAAAGCGCTTCAAACCCAGATTTTGAATATCGTCAGTTAATTCTGATGACATTTGTTTTTACTGGAGACAGAGTTATAAATTCTTCGGGGTTTTATTGCTCAAGATTTTGAAGATAGTGACCTAAATGCTTTTTCCGACGATAGACAGACAACTTCAAAGTAATGACGAATCGTAATCGTACTTCGCAGCGAGGATAAAATGATCAGAAATAATAATATTTGTGATATGACTCTGTTTGCTTAATAAATTATTTCTAGTTAGTAACCTGTTAGCTCATTAAAAAATCATCTTTTCTTGGAAAACTTTTTAGATAGCAGGGGTTTAAGAAGCGACTGGGAATGATGGATTTGCCTGTTGATCGCGGAAGAATGTCTGAACGGGCCCAAACAGGTCGTTCTCCTCCTCCAAGACGACGAAGGACGAGAGAATATATCCCTAGCTCTCATTCCAAGCCAAGGCAGTCTAGTTCTGATCTGAATAGCTTGGATTCACGGACAATTGACAAAGTACTCGATGTATTCGATCAAAATATGAATGCTCTGCAACAAATGGAACAGAAGCCAACACGATCGCATGGTGAGGCAACTCGAGGAAGATCTTTTGAAAATGGCTCACAACTCGGCGAACGATTCCATATACTCAAAGCTGAGAATAAAATACTAAGAGAAAGGCTTCAAAATGCTCTTCAACGCGAAATGAAGGCTTTGAAGACTTTTAAAAGGCTGGCAAAGGAAAACAGACAACTGAAGTTGAATATGAGAAAATATGAGAGGACGTTGCTGGGATTGTACGAGGATGAAACAGGTAAGATATGTGAGTACTTCCTGTTTTCTCTGATTTATAACAGAATTGAAATGAAGTTTTAAGTTTAAATGCAGGTTTGGGGTAAATATATTTTATAATTTATTCTATTTATGCCAAAATAAACTAAAATCGATATTCTTAGCTGAACGCCACGTCTGCTGCACAGGTTAATTGATTAAAGGGAATTGGAATAGATTTCTACTCGCCTTCCATCTGTTTTAGGAAGAAAGCCTATCATGCGATAGAAACAAAAACTATAAAAATAAGAATCCATTTTTAATCAAATGCAAACTGGCTCGCCTTTAATATATTTAATAATTGATTATCTGTTCAGTGTCACGAAATCCTATATTTCGTACGACATTTTAATCCCAAGCAATTTGAAAAGATTAAAGCGTTTTTATTCTAGATTCTCGGTTAGTTTTTGTATTACACCTTTTGAAATGGACTCAAAAAACCACGTTAATTGATATGTATATATAATATGTATATATATATTTAATCTAATGTCTCTAAAGATTAATTTAAAAAAATAAGCAAAGACTATCACCCAATTTACTTGACTATGGAAAATACCGATATTCGTTTCATTCAGTAACCAACATCATCAACATATCGTTAGTACATACATTTATCATTGTAAATGACAGATTTTAAAGCTAAAATTATTTCAATTGGATTTCGTCCATGTGAACGTCCGCCTTTTCCTCAATTATTTTTGGTTTATCTTTTGTCTTGCTCCAGGCTTACACAACTTGCTATTAAAACAACGATAAATATCTCTTTTTCTTCCAATTCTTTTGTTTCGTGTTGCTATATTATATTACTTCATTGGTGTTAGCTCCAACGATTCGACAATATCCTCAACATAAAATTTTTATTGGCAATGATTACAAATTTATAAAAGAAAATGCCTCTTACTCGTTATACTTTTATTAATTGCCTAAAATAAAACAAAGTTAGTATAGAAAATGAATAAATATAAGCTAGGAGAATTCCTTTCAGCTTTAGAAAAACACACTCTTGCCTCGGGGTACATTAGAACTGTCATGACTATAACTTAAAGAATAAAGATGTGCTTGTACTTTTGACTTCAAGTCAAATGAAAATACGTTATTTACTCAGCTTTCAAAAGCATTTCTTTAGGAAAATCTTTCGGAAATTCTTAAATTGAGGTACGAACTATCGGTCACGTAACTAAGTTACTCTGATTGGTCGAACCAAGTGTTCGTGTTTTTAGCTTCGTTGAACCTACCAAATTTCAATTCATGATATCAATTAAGCTYGACGTTTTGGACTTTTTTCCTCTCGTTTCTTCAAAGAAAACATTCTATACTCAATTTGACCCCAAAGTTCTCATCAAAATTCGCTTTTTTTCTTCAAAAGTTTTCCCACGCGGACCGAGAAAGTTGACGGGATGTGCGTAGATTTATCCGATCACGTGACCGGTACGTGCGCCATCAGTTAATCCTAATATATTCCAGGGCATTTGTAGAGTAAAAAAAATCAAGATTTGAGCAATTCGAGGTCAGGATATTTGATGTCGATGGTTATCGTGTTGAAAAGTCTAAGCTGAATTTCAAGGGTGCTTGACTTTGAGCTAAACGATTTTCCCGCCATTTTTTGATGCAAGCATTGATGCCTCCCAAGGCTCGTATGAGGAGTAAAAGTTGTGACTCGTTTGGTTTGGCGGTCATTCCACAGAAACTTCGCGCAGGGAAGGTTGTTTATGTTTGTGGAACGTTGGACAAGGTTTCCTGGTGGAAGAGAAGTTTGAGAGAAAATTTGAACGAGATTGAAGGTAAAGAGAGAAGCATAGTTAATAGAATTGTCGCGAAGAACTGAACATGACGAAAAACTTAGTCATCTGTAATTAAAGCCTTGGAATTATTTTGGAAAAAATATTTTTTGACGCACTAAAGATGATCCAAAAATGTAGCTTTGTTCACTTTGGATTTTTTTATTAGTTCAGGTATTTAGAAATTCTATTCTTCTGCCGCAGAAAAAAATATTACAACGAAAATGACTCCTTTTTCAACCCTTTCGATGTAGTTCATGTTGCTAACGAAACAATCAGAATCCCTGCAGATCAATCTTAAAAATTAAAAGTATTTTAATCCCAAGCCGTAACCACAGACATTCGTGACTTTATCATTAAGCTCAAAGAATTTTTTTTGTAAGAATTGCGTACAAGAACAAAGATTTCTTAAAAATGAGAATCTTTATCGCGAACAGATGTTGAGCACTGTAATGGATTCCAAAAAAATTGTGATTTAACTTGCTAGAGCCGAAATTATTGTCATAGACTGTGCTATCTTCAAATACATCTGATTTTAGGTAAACAATTATCTTTAGTAATGGTTCCTTGATGCGGTTTGTTTAAAACAAAGTGTTTACTGTGATTCCGGTCATATATTGGGCAAAACCAACTTAATTCCTACGCATACAAACCCATTTGGTCCGCTATCACGTTTACCGCATTTACTATGAAATTTTTCTTCAAAGAAGTTACCTTTCTTTGGCTGTAAACAAAGCCAAACGTTTACAGAAACTTTTCACGTTTACGTTATTAAACCACCAATGCTTTTGTCTTCGTTTTTAGCGTTTCAAATAAATACTTAAGTTTTCCAGCTTTTCGATTCGAAGCTGAAAACAAGTTCGAACAGAAATTCTCACACTTTCTCCGCATTTTGTTTTGTTAACAATTCAAAGTACTTCAATTGTTTTTACAAAGTTTATCGTCAGTGAACAGATTGATGTTAAGTAGAATTTAATGAAGTGCAATTGTGTTATGATAAACTTTATCGAGGCCTTAATTGTTGCAAATTTTACCACAAGGTTGCGATCAAAATGGAATCAATATTTCCCCCCGAAAAACGTGGCTCCCAAATTTTCAAAAAATAATTAGGATAATATTGTAATCTTGGCGACAATCTTGGCTACGTTCTAGTACTATCTCACCGCTCTAAACTTTGCAAAGAAATGACGTGTTGTATTTGTTGACTTTTATCAACATCACTTCGAATGCAATAAATTAAGGATTAACATCGAACCTTCCTGAATACAACAAGTCAATCAAATCATTATACCTCAGACATAAACACCGCCCAAACAATTACTCTGTCCTGCACTGACCTATTTCACTTCTATTGACTCCATACATCATCCTTTTAATATAAGTTTTCATTGAGCATGCGCAGTTGGCTTGCCCGTTCGTAATCTACAAAATTTAGTCTTTGTACAAAATACTTTGTCTCTATATACTAGGATTGTTTTTTACTTTTTAGGAATAGCAGAGGTTACTTTGTTTAGAAAATACGAGTTCTAGAAGTGAAGTTAGAAAACTTTTTTAGAATACTAGTACACATTTGTATTCAGTTTTTTTTTTTTTTGTAGAGCGAAGTTTTGCGAACGATTGTAAGTTCTCCAAGTGAATGGGAATTTATTGCAAGCAACTTTCTACTGAAAAATCAAAATTATTTTTTCTAAGTTGAATATACAAAGCATATTACCATTGGGCGATTGAGTTTGAATAACTTCGATTCTTAATCGTTTTAATGGTAGTTTGTTATGATTTTTTATTGGTAGATTCCGACCCCAACGAGGAGTTATCACGAGAGAATGAGCTTCAAGCTTACACCAGTCGCTTGGCAGTGCCTCCCGCTAAGAGCAAGCGCTCCAACTCGGCCGATAGCGACAGCTCTTATCTAAACACCGACGAAGATAAACGTTCTACTTCGATGCGAATTACTAGAAGCGCTTCCACCTCAATGGAGCAATTGAACCGGAATGTTTCCGCGAAGCAAGATAAAGCGACTTCGACACATGACTTGGAGTGGAGAAGAGAAGGTAGCAGGAAAACTAACAAGGAACACGAAGTTATCTCTAGTGATGTACCCAAGGTAGAGGACTTCAGGTAAGCCTAAACAGTTCAATTTTCTTTCTCTCTCTCACGCTCATTGCGATATACTTTATATTCTCTTTTCCCCTGATTCTTGAACTTAAGTTTAAATCAGAGGACTCCTCTGAGTTTAAATATAATTTTACAGGCTTAGAACAAAATAATGTTCAAAAGACAACTTTTTAAAGGTTGCGTTGTAGCTCTGGTTCATTCACGTGACTTGTTCTACAGAATCTTTCTAAAAGCATTTCACATTTTCTCTTTTCATTTTTTTTCTATGAAGCTTAAATATCCTTAATTTTTAGTTTCGATTTTCGTGAGAATTTTTTGTATTCGAATAAGGAGGAAATGATTGGTGTTGAGTTAACCTCCCCAACTGAAAGTCTTTCATTTTGTAACATACGTGGTTCAGCGTACGAAAACGTGCTTAATTTCCCACCTAAAATCATTGAAAACAAGCTTCTTTTCCTTTAGCATTTTAAAGTGTTTTCTGTAATTTTAAATTTTGGTTTTCTACAAGTATTGTATCTGGTCAGTGATTGAAGTGGACCTCACACATGGCGGCCATATCGGAATCATATTAACTATGATATTTCTTTAAAAAACATTTAAAATTTATCAGATAAAAACAGACCATTCAATACGATTCTGCTACAATCTATTGTTGCACCTTTAACAGATATTTCTACCATGGAAATTGGCAATCTTATCTGATCATCTACTCCTCAGGGATAAACAAAGGTTTTTAAAAATCTATCTTTAACATCAGTTTAAAAAACTACGTTTCTCTTTAGGTGGCGAAAAAATTCCAAAGATTCGACTTCATCGATCGACAACGAAAGCAATCTAACGGACTCTACTAAAGTGAGACTTCTTCATCGTCAACTCGTTGATTTACAAACTCAATCGCTGACGGAAAGACGAAAGTATAGCGATGTAAGGAGGTATTGGGGAGATTCCACGTCTTTACATAGCTCACTAGAAGTAAACCCAACTCTACACAGAACTTTGAGCTCACCGAGCGTCCTAGGTAACTATCAATATCATGTATTTTATCTGTGTTTATGTTTGAAAAAGTGTTTTTTTATGCATTGGTTTTGTTTTTGTACACTTGGTTTAGTGAAATTTTTTTAGTGAAAATTTATTCTTCAGTGAAAAATCGAACTTGAAGAATGACGTAGTAGCCGCCATCTTGGTTTACTTCGGCGATGAATATTTMTTTTCTTTTCTTTCTTTTGTTATTTTAACCAACATGGCAGCATTTTTATTCACTTGAGATAAATTGCAATCCCGGCCTGCAATTTCTCGATCTTATAACCGTCACGCTGATAGATTTCGAAGATATTTTTTATTAAAATATTCCTTTTGTCGTATGAACCAACATGGCTGCCATGACTTTGTAATTCCATTCTCTTATAATTTCATCGCAAATCAATTGTGCTATAAGGAAAACCAAAAAGAACAATACAATACATACTTGTGTTAACAACCCTAAAGAAAGCTTTTTCAGTGAGTTAAAAAAATAACACGGGAAAAAATGTGTTGTATCAACTAAAATGGCGGCCATGTTTTTGTTATTTCATTGTCTTATAATTCATCGTAAACTAACCATGCCATAAAGAAAACCAAAGCAATTTAGCATGACGACCCCAAAGAAAGCTTATTTAGTAAGTAAGAAAATCACTGGCAACAGAGATTTGAATGGCTCTCATGGTGGTAAAGTAATCTTTTGTAGAGGTGAACAATGTGCATTCTATTAACTGAACGTGTTTGGGCCTGTAAAGAAAATGGCTTTAGAAATTGCTAGAATAACACGCTTGTTTTCTTTACGCATTCCATGCAAAAGATAGAGGTTATAACCCCACTCACAGGTCATTCCCTTGAGTGTTATATCTTACGTTTACCATAAAGTTTTTATGAACGAGATTTAAACAAATGAATAATACTCAAGGGAATGATACGTGGTCTGAAATGGAAAACTGACTAGGTCTATTACAATGCTTCCCGCAATGAATTTGCGAAATCGTACARTTTGGCTTCGTGATAAAATAGAGTCAAAGGGTTTTGGTAGACGTCAATCAAAGCGTTTCCATGGCATTGTCGGAAGACACAAAGTTTTTAAGAGCACGCTCCTATAGAAGGTCATGGAAAAGCCTTGATTGGCCACTCCGTCACAATGGCAAAATTTGTCATTTGGAAAGCACTGTAAGATAATTTAAACTTGAGACGTAAGGGCATGAGATCTTTTTTCGCGTCATGGTATTGTTTTTTAAGGAGCTCACATTATTGTCATACTACAGGAGTTCTTATATTCTATTATGCGAACAAGCATGAATGATTCAAATATTTGAGAGGCCATATTAATGTCAACTGTGTGAACATTCAGTACATTGACACTCAAATGACTTTCTTTTCATCACCAACCAATCAAAAGCCCCAAAGCGTAGGATATCCAATCATATTGATGGAACACGAAAGTCGTTCGAATGTCACGGCACTATTCTCCACCCTAACTTTTATACGCAAAGATATCTCCTAAGAGTGCCTTTCTTTGTGGACAGACACTAACGAAGAGACACCCAGTAGTAATCCATGGAGACGTGTGTCTGACGGTGCTGTTGCAAGAAGCCCTCCCGACATACCCCACGGTATACGACACTCGTTCCACGAGGATGAACTCGAAACAGTCCCTGAAATCACCGTATCTGTTGATGGTTACCATGGCGATGATGTTGACAGCCAGGGCAGTTGTGAGCTCGATTCTCCTCCATCCACACAGGTATGAACCCTCTGTCTTCAAAAGCACTTTCTCTCTCTCTCTTTAAATTCGTTTGATGGTATACGTGTGTGGTTTATGTGACCGTGAGGGAGATTGAGAATAAGTGAGGAATTAATGAAAAAGCAGAAAGTCATGCCTCTTGCCCAGTCTTCCTCATATTTTTTTTACAGCAGGGAACCCATAAAAACTTTTAAAAATTAAAAAAAGAAAGTTTAAAAAATTGGACTTCAGCAACCTGAACCAACAAATGGATTTTATATGTGATAATTTTACAGGAACAGGAATACTGATTATGATTGTATTTGTTTTCCAGGATGACAACCATTCTACAAGCCATTCCCCCATGCTTTCCTACTCGAATGATGAAGAGGATGTATCCCAGACATCACCACGTTCATCGCCACCTCTCTTGACCATTGAGCTACCTGCTGAATCTCTAAATGAGGTACATCATCATCATGTATCATCAT
>NW_022261671.1:255669-275543 GCF_009602425.1 Actinia tenebrosa | reverse complement strand
TGATACATGATGATGATACATGATGATGATACATGGTGATGATACATGATGACGATACATGATGATGGTACATGATGATGATACATCATGATGATGATACATGATGATGATGTCAGATACATGACCTATAAAACAACCAATGACTTACTTTTTTAAGGTTTTCTCCAGCTGATCTAGGAATTCATTAACATACACTATTGGATAAAGCAAACATCAACAATTTATTAAGAGTATTAAGTAACAATAACGTACTGTTGCGTACCCTAAAAGTGGGCTTAGGCTCACCCCCTCCTAGCCTCTCCCTATCTATTGTCCCTGACAATTAAAACTTGACAAGTGTCAAACTCCACCCACCAATATTATCTGGTTGACCAACGCTGAACCCATGATCCTCTGCCATGTGAGAAAAAAGCAAGCTCCTGTCAATCAAATCAATAAAAAATGCTGTCATACAAATTAGCATGAAACTCGTTGTGCACCTCTAGAAAGTTTTTTTACCACCATTATTCCCTGTACGTGGCTCTTCCATGAGATTTGCTTCACATGCACTAATACTACATCCATTATATTTATGACACACAACACTCAACTCAAACAAAAGGACAAACTCTACCCAACAAACTTTACTCAGATGCAATACTGAGTCCAGGAATCAAGCCCCAAAGATGAGAGGTGAGGGTACTACTGCTAATCTGCCCTTGATTATTACCCAAGTATGCAAGAGGCAAAGATATTCAATGATATAAAGTTATAAGATCTCTACCTGTTTTCTTCAAAATGTTGCTTACAGAACAAACATGTCCTTGAAAAGTGAGTGTCACTTCTTTCTCTCTGCTGTGACTCAAGCACTTTTTCCTGTTCAAATATGACAATAAAAAGCATGAATACTTTGTATAATTGAATTAATGGGGATCGAGATTGGAGTAGCTTGGTGGCACTGGCCTCTCACTACTGGGGTTTTGGGGATCGAACAAATTGGGTGACTCCCAAATGGTAGGTAACCCAAGAAAAGAGGGGGAAAAAAAATGGGTGTCAGTGAAGCTAGGTATAAAGTAATAGTATTGCCAAAAGTGCCTCATGGAATATCCCATGGTATTTTATGAAAAAGCATTATAAACCTATTTCATCCCATTTCATAGGAAATATCAGTGTATGATAGGAAAAAAAACAACAGTGGAACGACAAATATACAATGGTATTTTAAAAGAAATCATCGTAAATCTACTTCATCCCATTCCATATGGAAATATCAGTGTATGATAGAAAAAAAAAACAGTGGAACAACGACAAATATACARTGGTTTTCCTGCATTCTTATTGGCTGTATTTTCATGGTATATGGGATAAATAGATTTAATATTTCTATACATACAAGTCGTATCTGTTGTAGTTTCTCTCTCAGCTCCCTGTCCTCTGGTAAAGCATCACACAGAAGATAATACTGGACCTTTGGACCAATATCTGGCATTAAAATGAAAAATAAATATGCATTTTAGAACTTTCTTGCATTTCTGCAATCCAGGCAACTTCAGAATCTGCATGCATAGATTTTGTGACTCCTATCCGTTTTCGTAATGTTTTGATGGGAGAACCTAAAAATTTCATCATTTTGGAAATTCTTGAGGAAAAGCAGACATGCAATTAGTGCATGTTTAATGAATAGTTAATATGATACATCTCGGACATGTCAACAACTTGTTTTGAAATTGATTTTTTCTCTTCTGTCAGTCAAAAATAATCAGTTGGTACCTTTACATTTTCAACTGGCATTTAAATGAAAAACCAAATTTCATTAGTCAACTTGCAACTTCCGAGGTTTCATAATATGCAAAATCAGAGCAAGTCTTTAACTTTTACTTGAAGGACAATTTGTTACTTACCACTAGGCTTGCTGTTGATGTTAATCACGGAACAGAATTCTGTTATTGGTTCCTCTTTGAACCTCTTCTTCCAATGCTGACAGTATCTATATCAATGAGATAAATAAGTTGTAAAGTAGCACAGTTTATTATGACCATCCCTGCTTGTTTGTCTAGAGCTAAAATATTGAAAGATATCCAAGAATATGAAATAAATCAGCTCATTGGAATGCCCTGGGACCTATAAAAAGCTTGTGCTCACTGTCCCATTTCCCAGCTAGAATCTCAAAATCCCAGTCCTACTGATCAGAAAGGAAATTATGGAGAGAACCCATTCTATTTCCCATTTTCATTTACCAAAATCCCATCACCACTGCATCAAATCCCATTTTTAATGCGAATCCCATTCCCATTCAACCCCTTTCAGTTAGTACCCTCTGCAAAAAAACTTAATTTAAATAATAAATTCAACTTTACCTTCTAAAATCACAGACCTGAGAGACCTGTGATATAATCAACTGATGGTCGTTCAGCATGTGGTGTAGTAAAGGGTCGTTCTTTACTTCTGTGTTAGCAAACAATTTATCGCAAAACATGCACGAAATTTTGTCGTCTTTATCACGATTTTCAGAACTTGAAGTTGCTGCAAAAAGCAGAGGTCCCATGACGTGTTTGCCATTACTCTCTTCTGTATCTAAGAAGGATAGCAAGATGTGTCAAGTAGTGRTCGTAATCCCTGATATAGTTGCGTTTACAGCTCTGTTCTTACCGTTTTTTGGGGCAAAGTTTAGTTTTTCTTCCAACTTGTTGTCCTCCATGTTGGATTTATCAATACGTACCACAGGAGGCCCAGGGCTGAAAATTCATTTATAACACAGGATACCCGCCCAGAATGTGTCATGTATGTTAGCTGCGTACTTGCATTGGGCGCAGTTTTAACGTTCTTTTCCCATTTTCGACTGGGAAGACGCGCCCAAGGTAAAGAGATTCAATTAGAAAGAAATAACCGAGTACATTTTAAAATATTTAGCTTTTCAAAATCCAACTGTAGAATCATGTTTTTTTGCAATTTTTTTCTCATCCTTTTTTGATTCCTTTCATTTCCCTTTCATTCAAAATCCCTCCTCCCCTGTAACTAAAAATCAGGTTGCTTAATAAGTTCCTCCAGAATTTCCCTATTTCACTATGATGTCACTGCTTGTTTATGTGGGGGATAGAATCACCAAATCCAATAGAAAATTCAACAAAATTTGCTCCTAGTGAAACAGTTTAATCTAAAATGGCCTGGTTTTCAGATATAATGTGTGTTAATATTTACTAAAAAATATTCTGGGAGTTTGCTGACTATTCTACTTCTCTTCGTGGATTGATAGGGGTTTTAGAACAATTTTTGGTGAATTTGCATTGATTTAACCTCCTCGGACGACCATGATCCTTTGCGTTTAAACAATAGATTGTTTTGATGTGACTTCATAGTGTAATAGGGCAATTAGTGACCTCAAGAAGAAGACACTTTTAATCAAGGAGGGAGGGATAAATAAGGTCCCTTTTGCTCAAAACTATCAGTAGAGTGAAGGCATTAATTAACCCATGAAATGAAAAATACTAGTCAACATGTAATAGTCAAATAGACACAAAAGAAAACAATGGAATTAGGGTCTACTAAAGTGTGCTAGTCTAATATCTATTTCACAGGTTTAATGACTTCACTCTATATCAATAGTAACTGTCACCCCCTTCTTCCTCAAATTCCTGCTAAAACCTTTGTAATAATCACCCCTGCTTCTAAAGTTCCTTCATGTATTTACAAAAGAAAAAGACCCTTGGAAATTTCAAACAGACCCCTTGGAACACACTCCAGGTTCTTACTAATACATCTCACATTTGGAGGACAAAACAAATTACTAGCATTAGAAAAGAATCCCCTGTTTTTGTCCTCCAAACTGAGCTCAGTAATTTTTGCAAGCTGTCTGTAATCTTTCATGAACAATTTATAGAAGATTATAACCTTTTTAAACCCTCCCCACCCCCTTGAATACGCATCAGCTACTCCGAGAAATAAACATATCTATATATGTGTGTGAATTTGTTATTGCAGTTCACCAATATTTAGTACTACAGTGGAGCAGCTTAATCTGGTTGACAAATCGAAAGCAAGGAGTATAGTTTCATAAAGTTATGTACCGTCTATGAATTTGAGACCTTCTCAAACTGCCCCTTTCCATTACAAAATTGCATCCCTATGCATGGGGGAGGTATATTGCTAATATTCTTTCCAAACATACAATTACCAGTGAAGCTACAGCACAGAACACAACACAAAGCACAAATAAAAATGGTTCTGTTTATATTGTTGTTCTGCTTTTTTGGGATTTCTATGATTATATAAAATACCTGATTTTATTAGGAAATAAATAATATATTCAATAAAATTTGCTTTTTATAAATAAAACGTTTCTATAAATAGTTTTCTTTTTTCTTCTAAGTTGTGGACTTAAAACTCTGCCAAAATCCTACTTCTGGCGAAGTCTACGCTTCACATAAAAAGTAAGTTTTCTGATTCAGGATGCATTTATCTTTAATTGCTGTTTCACTAGAGGTCATTTCCTGCCTCGTGCAGAATGTTCATCAGCTGAATCTCAAGTTTTCAATATAATCCTTGTTCACAACAAGCAAAATTCAAAGACTTTAATCAGCTGATTGAAACCCTGCAATTTATACCAAGTACTATTCAAGTATGTCATGTATTTGCGAAACCAYATTTGCTACCTTCATTCCATGAAGCTGTATTCTGATCCATTTGTGGAATCTCATATTAAATCTGGTACCAACTGGAGAAAAAGTAGTACCCAATTTCCATAGTAATGGGTAGACTCGTCCAAGAAAAACCACAGGGAATAATAAGGGTTTTCAGTGAGCCTACTTGCCGTAACAGGGATTCCCAATATCTTGAAGAACAGAATAACAAACTCAGTGGTAATGATATGTTTAAGACCCAGGGCAAAAGAATCTGAAGACCAAAAGCATATGTCGAGTGTGAAGAAACACAATTTGCAGTGTGCCAGCACTTAGATTTCGCTGCAAAGCAGGAACAGTGACATTGCCATCACATTCAGGTTCCAATACTTGTACGAGAGCAGTGAAATAATAAATTCTTAATACACACATATTTTTCCAGTGGAAAATAGAAAGCTGATGCATCCTTGGGATGTGTAGTATCAGGTTACTTTGAAGAACAATAATTTCTGCCTCATCTTGAAATAAATAGGTTGATAATTCGACAATTTTCATCAAACAATTCTCCATCTTTCTTTGACTTCAGACGTTCAGTTTAATGAGTACATGTCGCAAGTCTTATTGTACAAGTTCACATTTACGCTCATCAATCAGATGGCAGAATATGCTGGATGCTGACATTGCAAGTCACTGGACATGTTTTTACAATCACTATACCATATGAACTTATTTTAAGTCTTGATATAAAGACTTCTAACCAACACTTATTAAACTAAAATAAACCTATGAATATATAACTCCAAAGAGCTATGTATCTACAACCTATTTGATCAATGAATATTGCTACGAGCAAGTAAAATCATTACAAACCGGATTCTAAAATCAAAAATTAAAACAATTAGGTGATTATATTTAGATGTCATTTGTACGATTTCAGGTTCTTTTTTTCATGTTTCTTTGCAAGGTGAAAATGCTGCTGCACTAATGTCCTTTGCCTGGTATTTTAATCATCTTTTATGCAAGCAAAGAAATGGATAATCCATTAACGAACCCATAAAGATCAAAATAATCTAGCTCCACAAAAATTATGCTACAATTATCATTATTTGGCCTTCTTTTCTAAGCCTTTCTTAAATTGAATGTTATCCTCTTTGACTTGTTGTTCGTGAATGTTAGTGCTAGTCTTGAGCTAATATTTTCATCAATATTACAACCTTCTTTAAACTTTTTTCCTATGAAAAGCTAGACTAAAAATGGCAATTCCAAAATGCTTTATCTTGGACTAAAATCTAGAATAAGAATTTGCTGTGCTGTACTTCATCAGTGGCTACAAAATTATTTGTTTTAAGGAATACCCGAAATTTATCTTCAACATCAAGAACTACAGTTTATAATTTAGACATTTTCCAAGTTAGGTTTAGAAATTATTCTAGCAGTTCTACTGAAAGATATGTTAYGTGTATGAGATGAGTTTAAGTTTCATAGAGTATTCAAAAATATATGGGGGTGCCATTCAGTTTACTTATGTTGTCGCAACAACGATCAACATCAAAACAGCACAAGRCTCCAATAAGGTACCTAATATTATTGTGAACTCATCAAATTGCATGCTTTGCTTAAGAAATGAAGATAATGGACGTCATTTAAGCTCCAAAAATTCCCATACATTTTCTCTCATTTTGTACTGGTTCCAATCACTTTAGGACCAGCAGGAAATATGAGAAAATGTATGGGGAGAAATCTCAGGGGTTTTTTTTTCTCAATTGCTCTGAAATTCATATATCATATTTTTATAAGCAATTTCTTATAGTTAAAGTTCTTAAAAAATATTTTTGGTATGTGATCACTCTGTGAGGTAAAGACTATTTAGAGCTAACTTAATTGTGTGTCTTTATATAAAAGATACTGAAACAGCACCCCATTTTTTTCAATATTCTATGATACATATGAAAATAGTTACAGTTGATTTCGCAAACCTTTGGCCACTGTTTCCAAAGTTTGTTTGCAAGTTCACTATTTGGTACAAACTTCAGGTTTAAAGTAAAATTGATTAAAGATCTGTCAAACTGGTAATACTGTAGCTTCAAAACTTATCAAATCTACCGTTCAAAGTCAATTTTCAAAATAAATTTCTGGAATAAATTTTTTGAAAAGTACAATAGATTTAAAGATGCAATCCCAGTAAATATATATGAAYATTAGACATAAACAAGTCATGGTCACCAACTTTCACACTGAAGTTTGCACCAACTTGGAAATTTGTGAACAAACTTTGGAATCTGAGTGGCCGAAGTTTTCTGAAACCAACTGTAAAGAAAACATATATTTGTTAGTTAACTATTTTAGTAGACTTTGAAAAAGTTCATATTACTTAGGAAGCTGAAACACATAAGTTCATCACAGCAACTTCAAGGTTAAAAGATACCACATATCAAGAGTTCATAGGTAGACTTTTCCAAGGAGATTCCAAGACTTGTCCRTATGGTATGCAAGGTAGAACAGTTYGTATTTCCATTGGTAGAAAATGGAAAAAAAGAGATTTTTGAACAAATACAAAGCAACAGTTTATCAAGTCTCTTTTTGATGATCACGACAACAGAATATGACAAATCTTGAAAAAAGACAAAATGAAGGCTTCTTTATGACACTTTGATGAGAATATAAGATAATTAAGCACTACCACGCACAACAACAACAACCAAGTGATCTTCTCTTGATGGTTCTTGCGGCAAATGAGGTGCAATGCGTAAGAGATGATCATGCGAAAACTGACAAGGAGGAAAAGCATGAAGAACACCCACGTCATCCTTGGCATTACCACTAGTACTTTGCAATGCAGGAAGATTGATAACTCCTGCAGCTTGTTTCTGTTTCAGGTAACTCATCAAATTTCGCAGAGGTCTTTGTTGCAAATCTTCACCTTCCTTCGCATCAACAACTTGATTTTGAGCTCCAGGTAAAGCAAGCAGCAAGCAATAACCAGAAGCACCAGCAGAATTAATCCGGCGAGACACTTCTTCCAGTTTTGGTTGATCAAGACGCAAGCGCTGAGTAATCCTTAAAGCATTTTTTGAAGATCCGTCATTACGAAGTGAGTCCGCAACCTCAGGGTTTCCACCAACAAGATGCATACGTACAGGAAAAGCACTATTCTTGAGAATCAAAGCTCCTTTCCACGCAACAGCAAATCTCTTAGCAAGATTTTGAAGGTTCTCAGTAGTGGCTGACCCAGCTGTATCCACAGAAGATTTATCCTCTTTAGTTCTTCCATCTTTGTCTTTCTTTCCTTTTTTGTTAACAGATGCTTCATCAGAACTTTTATGTTTCTCATCATCTTCAAGGGCACTTATATTTCCTGCACGCGAATGACTGAAGTGGCTGTCTGAAGAAGATCCTGAATGACGTCTGACATCTGGTGAAATGCGTTTAGCATTAGAAGTGTGATTGGGTGATGGAGAATGTGTCCTTGCCTTTTTGTGAGGTTTTATTTGAATGCCTTCGTCTCTGAATCCTTTGGTTTGGTAAGGACCTCTTTGCTTATGATTCCTGTTTTCATTAACTATTTTTCCAGGTGAATTCTCGTAAAAATCATTTGGAGGAGTTTGTGGTCCACGGCAGCGATAGGGGGGCTTGTCTTGTGAGCGACGTTCCCAATCCTCTGACTCAACATAATGAGTATTCCGCTCATGAGCCCAACTGTCAGAACCAAACTTTGAGGAATGAAGATTATCATCTGAACGATCAACGTTACGAGGTTGGAAACCATCATTTTCTTTCCAATTTCTATAATTATCATCTCCATCACGCCTCTCTGTTCTTCTATATGGAGAAGGCTCTCTTTTTGGGTCCAAAAACAAGTGATCATCCCTATAATCACGCTCTGATAAGTGAGAAGAGTATGCACTATCAATAGGATCAATATCGTTAGCTCTTCCACGAGGTGGGCTAGGGTCCCGTCGAACTTGATACAAAGGACCATAACCTTTCAAACCTTGATCTTTATCTGCAAAATCAATCCTTAGGCGACGATCACCCATCTGGAAACCTCTCATTTCGCGTGCAGCCACGGATGCAGCGTCTAAACTATCGTACAAAATATAAGCATGATCATCACCTTTATGGTAATCAGTACGTCTGATTGCGCCAAAACGGTCGAACTCCCGTTCCAACTCGGAAATAGAGGTCCAATGGCCTAGACCCCCAACCCACAAGCGAGTAGTTTGTTGACTCCTTCCGTATCCAATTTTAACGCGATTTCGTCCAATGTATTCTGCTTGCATTTCAACTTTAGCTTTGGCAGCAACGTCGAGATCAGCAAATTTCACGAATGCGTATGTATTTCCTTGTCCGCGAGCTGGGCGCTTGATGTCCACATCCAAAACCACTCCAAATTTTTCAAAAGCGCGGCGAAGCTCTTGGCTCGAAACACTGGTCTCTAGATTGCCAACGAACAGCGTCCGAGTCGCTTTTGGATCTTCTTCTGGAGGGATATATTCCTGTTGTGGAGGGGTAAAAGCATCTCCTCCCCCTCTACCACGGCGATCGTATTCACCGCGGTTACGATCAAACTCAAAGTAGGGATTATTAGCACGTTGTGTAGTTCTACGTGGTGGAGAGGAAGAACGTCTGGAAAAGTGAAAGTTTTCGCCCATTGACACAGGGCTGTAGCTCCTTCGACTCGAAGTCTTTTCCGGATAAATTCTGTAGTCAATACGCACTGGCCGATCATAGATCAATACACGTCCTCGTCGTTCTAAAACTCTTTTGGCTTCCTTCGCGTCGTCTACCGTTCGAAAGTACACAACTGCGTAACGTTCGTTACCGCGACCAAACAAGTTCACYGAGACTTCACCGAATTTTTTCAACTCGTGAAAAATCGCATCCTTCATTTGTGGGTCCCCAACATGGCTAGAAAGGTTTGTTATCCGCAGATGAGGGTCCACATCGCGATCGACGCGTTTCTGATGAAAAGGATAGTTATTTTCGTTTCGCATGTTAACATTAGAGGTCCTTTTGTACGTTCTGTCGTCTGTTTTTCGTGTAAGAGACGAACTTCGGTGCACAGGGGAGCCACTATCCCGCGCACTTTCCGGCGACGAAATTCTCTCTCGAAGCCCATTATCTCCTAAATCAATCCTAGAACGACTCCGTTTTGATTTGCCATGAATTTCTGAATCCGAAGATCTCTTCATGACCATCATATGTCCACCAATCTTCACAATCAACAACTTGTTTTACTTTTCGAATCCAAGATGGCCGCTTGAAATTTGATGTGATCGGACTCAGAGTGACGTACACGTGGGAATAGTATTTTTTGGGAAGAATTGAGCTTTTGATCACATGCGTGACAGAAGCTTACTCCAGCAAAAAAACGCTTAGAAAAACATTGAAATACAACCAAAAAATTAAATGAGACTATGATTATTATACTTTAATTTTTTTAATGACTTTTATAGTTTTGAAGTAGAATTTCTTGGTCTTATAGAGAATTTTTTAGTGAACAGGTGGTTGATAGAGGGGTGTTTTCTTGTTAACTTGGTTTCCTTCCAATGACATTACCGCTTGGAAGTCACATGGTTGTTTTATAACAATTCACAGGAAATGACCACTCAACACCAACAATACAAAACAAAACACACAGTATTTTCCTTAGTATTTGACCGATAGTTTCGCTTTCGACTTACAAAAGAAAAATATTCCTCTTTCGGTCTGTCCTCCATCCTCCATCTTCCTATTGAGAACTTCAATCATCTTTCAACCGATATTCAAATTTGAGCAGTTTCCGCGTAACATAACACACCCTTTTTTCTGGGTGATTCGACAGGTGTGAAATAAAAAATAACCAGCACTGGGTGATTGTTAGAAAAAATAATAAAATCAATCTGTATAACTTTTTAATTGAAAATAATATGTTTGATCGACATATAAATGTCCGTCAAAAACAGGAATGCTTTGACTAAAGGCAATAACGAAATTTAAAGAATGAATTATAAAGGATTTTAAAATAACTGAATAGATAAGTGGTAGCTAGGAGCAATAAAGAAGTCTTGTGCATATTAGTTTGTAAGATTTACGTGGACGTTTAGTTCAAAGTGCTTAGAAAAGGTATCGTTAGCGATTAAGATTTGAGAGAGAAAGAGGAAAGCAATAGATAACTGGCGACAAGCCGTTAAACTGAAACGAAAACTTTTTCGTTCGTCGCTACCGGAATATTTAAAAAATAAAATAAAAATATATGATGGCAACTCAATTAATATAGTATTGCTAATCCGGACATAATTTTTTGACTTCAATGTCTTAGTAAAGAAAAAAAAAAAAAAAAAAAWACAAGAAAAAACTGGAATGGAAAGAAAAGTATGAAAAATTGCAATAAGATACGAAATTGCAAGAAGAAAAAGCYGGGGAAAAAAGCAAAAAAAAAATTTTTTTTTTAAAGAATCCAATGAAACATCTACAAATCACCTAAATAAAAAACTTAGAAAACCCTCTAGAATGTCAAATGAGGGGGTCTACTGGTCGACAAATTTCGCAAATCGTACAATTACGGATTGACGGATTTCTGCGATTTCTCAACTACTAGTAAAACGAATTCTCACTCGAATCACCGAGTGATCTACCTTCGTGGAAAAACTTCAAACGATTATTCTCAGTTTTAATAGATTTCAAAACTCAATCCCATAGAAGGCAGCTGCCAAATTATTTGCAGATTCGGCCGGATTTGGGTTTTTTTTCGGATCGACAGATTCCAGGTGATTAATTAATTTATCTATATGTTTATTTTCGGCAGTCTCTAAATTTTATTACTATTCTGGAAATTTTTTTTGCTTTTTTCATGCTCCATTCACTAGGTAACACAGCATGCAGAAATACTTGAAGAAAAATTTAACAGTTAACTGACAATTATTGGCCTAAAAATTATTAGTTAACTGTCAATCGGGTACTCCTATCCACACCCCCTTGTAATAGGCCCCTTGCATGTGACGTCAAAGCAGCTCAATTTGGAGGATGAAACAAAAGAATTCCAATCTCCTGAGAATTGGAAACCTATTGTCATGCCCTCCAAATCGAGCTGCATTCTGATGTGCTCAAAGGATGATCAATGCAGGCTTTGTAGGCACAGATGGATTCAGCAAGGTGCTCCATAAACTAATACAGCACAGAGCTCAGCCAATTGCAGCGTGCATTGCAAGTTGACTATAGTAAATGCAATATAAAGAAATCACAAAAGTGTATACAATTTTTATTTTCAAAATTCATTTGTCCTTAATAATGTTAATATCTCAATACTGAGAAGAACATGAACAATTAGAGGAAAAAATATGAACTTCTTGGTATACTTCATAATAATAATATGAATTTATTTCTGTATTCTGAAGATTTTTATTTTTTGAGGAATGTAAGGTTGTGAAAATAAAATATTTCTGGGGAAAAAACAAATATTAAACCTTAACTTAAAGAATAGGCCCTTTTACCTTGGACATAAAATTTTCCTCTTTTAGCCCACATGTCATTCTCTTGAGAATAAAAGTATTTATTTGAGTTTGTGGAATGACTGATAGCCTGAAATGATAAAAAGATTATTCCCAAGGTAAAGAGGTATATTGAATAATATGACAATGAAATTCAATGTGGACAATGGGAATATCTAGGATTCCAAGGAGCACTCCCCATTAACCTCAATAAATCTTCCCCCCCCCCCTCCCCAATTACATGGATTTAACTAAGCTGCCAAAAAAATGAGGCTTATAGGCACACTAGGATCCCCCATACACACCCTAGCTGACTAGTATATATGCTATCATGTACTGCTACTAAGATTGATGACCATAATAAGTTTTCTATACTTCAATATTTACAATTGATATTATTAAATATTCTTCCAAGTTCTGCACCATTTTTAAAAGTTGAAAGTTATACAACAGTAGAATTGTTTTGATCTTTCATATTCTAGCTGTAGAAGTGCAAGGCCTGTGGATGCAGCTAAATTAACACCTGTAGATAACGTAACTACTTGAGAACAAGAGTGTACAGGGCCATCAAGACACAAGAAATGGATACAGCCCAATGAAGCCTCACACCAATTACTGCAGCTGGAAACAGAAATTACACAAATATCATGGCAAAGAAATGTGGCAGGGGATGATTGCAGTTGTACCTTTATTATTAGCTAAACATCTTTCCTGAACTCACTTGAGTGATCATGAAATAGTGGCTTCAAGTTCAGATTGGACTTGTTAAGATACAGCAAATGTATGAACACATCAAGACCAACCCCGACTTGGAGCCATCCTTTTGTCAATAACTTTACCACAAAGTTTTATTTGTTGCCACGGTGACTTCCACAATCATTGAGAATGCAATGGCTAAATTCGTTTAGCACAAGATATTGAAGTAGCTTCGAAACTAAGCTACTCAGAAGCAACAATATGTACTCTCAAATATTTGGTTACTACCTTCCAGCATTCAAAAAGATATGAGTTCCAAGATAAGAGTTTTTGGTGAAAGCCAAAAACACAAGAAAACATCTAAGTCTAGAAATATCTGGGCCATATAAACATTTAGAGCACTTGCTCTTACTTGTACACTACAGCAATTTCCACTTGAGAGCACCGGGCGCAGAATTTGTTGATTTTGAAACGTTCGCTATTTAGCGCATTTGAAGTGTCAGACAGTCTGTCTCGGTCGGCCAAACATTGCTCGATCGTTAAAAGAACACATTGTGTTGTGACATTTTCCCAAGAACGCCAAAGTTCTTTTAACGATTGAGCAACGTTTGGCCAACCAAGACAGACTGTCTGACACTTTAAACACTCTAAATAGCGAACGTTTCAATATCAATAAATTAGGCGCTGCGCTCAAGTGGAAATCACTGTATTTGGTCAACATTTTCAAGAAAGTGACTGATCGGCCCAACAAATTAGTACAAACTCATATCACAAGACAGACAGTCTGTCTCGGTCGGCCAAACGTTGCTCGATCGTTAAAAGAACACATTGTGTTGTGACATTTTCCCAAGAACGCCAAAGTTCTTTTAACGATCGAGCAGCGTTTGGCCAACCAAGACAGACTGTCTGACACTTTAAACACTCTAAATAGCGAACGTTTCAAAATCAACAAATTAGGCGCTGCGCTCAAATGGAAATCACTGTATTTGGTCAACATTTTCAAGAAAGTGACTGATCGGCCCAACAAATTAGTACAAACTCATATCACAAAGTTTATTTGGGGACATACATACCTTTGTAAAATACACCAAACAGTCCTTTCTTTTCAGAGAGAAAAAATGACTTGAGCTTTGGAACTCTTGTGATATAGGCACAGGTACAAATAATGAGTAGGGCACACGCTACAATGCCATCAAACGAGTAAACTGAAAAATCAAATCAAAGGTTATGAGTAGCATTCTATTATATTTGTTTGCTAAGAATGGTGTTTGCCCATTTAGGGATGCATCTGAGAGGATACTATCGAAAGAAAAACAAAAGCAACACACTGGTTGAATCAGAATGCAACTTTAGCATCTTGATTGCTTAGGAACTGACCAAGTGCATCTATACGACAATGGATGCATGCTGAGTGTTGAACGTTTTTGTTATAACACCATACCAAGACCAAAACACTTCTTTCACGAGCGAAATCATGAAATTTCTATTTTTATTTCTAGCAAAATTTTCAGTACATAGTACACACTTGTTGATCACATCATGAAGTCCACATAGTCATAAATGCATGCTCATGCACACTAATGATCCAATCAGAATATACCTAATAATGATAAGCTGTTTATGATACCTCATTATACGACACACTCAGTTTTTCCGTATATCAAAATCATTTTACGAGTGCAATTATAGAGGGATTTTTAAGTTGACTTTTAAGTTTGCTTGTTTACAATAAAAATAATTGTTTTTCATGCACTCTTTCTCAGTTTTTTCATGTCATTGTGTCATCGTGTCATTTCGTCACACTGAGACAATGTGAAATGCGCCATATAAGAACCCCATCATTATTATTATTTTTTTCGTGTCATACAATAAACAGCTTACACTGCTAGCTGTGTATTACAGTCGCATAATTCTACTTGTTCAGCTTTTTTTTTTCTCTCCACCTTGGGGCTCGAAAATATACGGCCACTTTCACTCCTAAAATTATCTGCCTGTAATACAACTAGCAGTATGCATATAGGAGGAATATAATTTAAAGAAACCAAAATACAACATAAGATTACAATCAGAAAACTATTTAAAATCATCCACAATCAAGAGAAGGGTTCTAATAATCAGACACAACATTTCTAAACCTTATTTTGACTTCTTGCCGCAGTGATAATTACAAACCTAGGGTGTAATTTTTCTTAGTGAATTGGATGGCTTAATTTCAAAGTTTACCATAATATCAATAGCTCTGACAGACGGTATATAATCGATAATATATAAATGAAATAGAAACTGTTAGCAATTTTCACTTTCTCGACATGAAAATAACAATTGGATTCTAATTAAAAAATACAAAATCATTTTTTCCAAGTGCCACGTCTGTCGAAACGACTCAACACCTCTCTTCTTATGTTGGTGAGATTTCCTTAAATTTTGTCAGATCTTTTTAAAAATTACCTGAATACCTAGTATTAAAGCCATACTTACCATTCATTTTATGTTAGCATCGTTAGAATAGCAGTAAAAGGCTTAAAAATTAGGAATACTTCGCTAAAGAAATGAAAACACTGTCGTTTTGAAGCAGAAGTGAAAAGGACGGAGAGACTGGGTCGGTGGCCTCGATGTGAACGGTCATTATTTTTTGTAATGAGGGAAGGGAGGGTGAATTGATATTGCACTCTTTTATGCAAAACCTTATAGTTAGTGAAAATCTACTTTTAGTTGTATTTACACTTTCCRTTTTTTCTTTTTTGATACAAAAATATTTTGTCTTAGTCGAAAAAATGGGCAATTTAAATTAATCTTAAATTCAAGATAAATTTCAAAAGCTAGCCAATTGGGGAGAAAAAAATCTTGGCAAAGGTGGGGAGGGTAAAAAAATTTAGTTGCTGTCTTAAATATTACAAATCTATTTCAAAGACTTAAGATTTGGAAAATCACATTCTTTATTTATAAATAATATTGAGTTAGTAGACCTAGTACAGGACACTATTTTTAATATATAAATAATGAATGGCTGTTGTTTCTGTGGGGGTGGTAGTGGAATGTGTACATGCGACGAAGCACGTTCGCCGTGACGTCATCTAGAGCATTCTGGGGGCGAATGATTCAGTTCTTCTTTCCCATCGTTGGGTAAAGTTAGTATTCAAACTATTCCCAATGTATTTACGGAACAATTCCTTACTTGATCATTATTTTAGTCTCAAAAAGAAAAGATCTATACGAGGGAGAAAATTTCATAAATTTAAATAGTATCTAAGTGAATTTTTGAAGAGATTTTTGGACGTGAAACGTGAAGTTGTTTGACTATGCCTAAAGGGAAAGGTAAACGTTCTGACCGGCAAGGCAAGTCGAAAACCCGAGGTAAAAAAATTTCTCTGTCTCCGATCATTCATCGGTTATGTCTAGTTTTTATTCTATAAGCTTATGGCGTAGATTTAGCTTTAATTTTAATGAGAGAGCTGTATTTTTGTTTGTAAACGTCTATATTGTGCTTCATTCATTCTACGCGAGTCGTTCTTGCTACTAAATTCAACACTTCCCGCTAACCGGTGTATGTTGATTTTATATTTTGTATTTTTAATTGTAAGTTAGATATTCAAACTGTGTTCTTTTATGTACTTGATAGCTTCTCCTCGAAGGAGTGAGGAAAGTCTTGCAGTCGAAGATGACGAAGCAATGAGTACAACAAGCCAGAATTCTTTGGAAACTCGAAGCGGTGATGGTACGTCTTCCCGCATCACGTGTGTCTAAAACCAAGCAAAAAACCTCAACTTTACTTATTTTTATTAACCGACGTTTCCTGTTTCCCTTACAGACGTCAATAACGAAGGCAACGACGATAGTTTAGAAGAAATCGAAGTCACTTTTGAACACAATTTGGAAGATTATTTGGATGGGGCAGCGCAAAAAAGGTGCGCCATTTTGTTTTTACTACCTCTATTACACAACTGTACAAATGTAAGAAAAAGAAAAAGAGATGAATATTTCCTGAATACCAATGTATTTTTATTAAGTATTTGTGTGCTGTTTTTTTATCTTGATGTTAATAATCTTATTAGAAAAACGGCTTTGGCGTTGTTTATAAATTAAAATTACTGGTATTGTTTTTTTTACACAATTTATTTAAAAGTACAAAGTATTTAGTTATACCAAAATAAATTATATCATATTATTGTATTCTCAAATCGAGTAAAGACTGTCTTGAATTCATAGCAAGCCATAAATATTTGTTGTCATTATTTACTACACTTACGTAAAGCCCCATTTTAGCGCGTAGCAGTCTTTTTGTTTTTATATTTTTTTGACGAGTCGGGTGTTTTACTCAGTGGTGTAATATTATTAGCATTAGCATTCCTCTCCATATTTATTGGTCGGGGTTCCTGTGGAAGAGCCCCATCTATAAAATGGTCTCTGTTTTTCTGTCAGTAGTGACCTTCACATCCAACAACATCCAATATCTTGTACTTTGTCTTCGGTTCTAAAGGTCCCTATTCTCAAATGTGCAGTGCAAGGCATTGGCGTTTTACCACCTAATGTTTTGTTTTGTTTGTTTTACAGTGCCAAAGGACGACAAACTTCCTTGATTGCCTTACAGAAAGCATTGAAGTCTAAAGTACTCACAGAATTTGTTGCAAGCAGGTAAAGTTCTGCCACCAGTGATGGAGCTAAGGGTTTAGTACACAGCTACCAACTCCAACTCTGGTTCCATTGCAAATGAAAACTGCAGTAAGCAGTCATGTTCAGGATTTTGTATAGTGTTTGCTAAATAGAGATGTATCTAGAGGTTTGTTTAAACAGTAAATAAGGAAAGTATTTAATTTTGGTCATCATCCAAGGTGTTAAATAAATGGTGTCTGCTTAATAGATAGGCATCACAGTAACTATGCATATGTTTGATGCAACAGTTTCTTCAGCTGAAGTTTTTGAAACTGCTTTCAATGAAAGCTGAAGGTGTAAATGTACATAGGTGTATGTTGCTATTTTTCATGGCTCATTGAAGTAATAAAAAACTTGCTATCCAGACTATTGATGATTTGAACTGCTAAATCTCATCCGTAACATGAAGCCTTAGATCTTTTGTTGTGTTTAAGCAGTTACATTCATTCTCAATTACACACACTGCTATAGCAATTATTACAACAATTATAACAATTATTGTTTCTGTTGCGATGAAGGAGCTTTAGGTGGACTTCAATCAAGCCGTTTCCATGACATTCTATAGGCACGTGCCCTTACAGCTTTGTGTTTTCCGACAATGAAACGCCTTGTAGTTGACGTCCACCAAAATCTTTTCCGTCACTACAGAAACAATTGCTAGAGGGCACGTGTGATTGAGAATGGCTGTAATATCATCAAATAAGGCATGAGATTGCATGTCTGAAATAGAGGATATCACATGGGCACGCGGAGATGCGAAATTTATCTTCGAGTGTTGAAAAGATCTCTTACGAGTGAGAGATTTTCAACACGAGAAAGTAAGTTTCGTATCTCCAAGCGACCATGTAATATTCTTTTTATTATAAATTTATCCATAAAATCAACTTAATAAGCTTTTTATTATTATAAAGAGTTTTTATTCATAAATTAATAGTTTAAATACACATGGTAACAATATTTTCACATGAAAATATCAGTTTTTCGAAAAGGAGAAATATAGGTATTTTATGGATAATTATATGATAATACTGTGTTCCAGACAATCTCAAGTTTTCATTGTTTATAATGTTCTTATCTCATCCAGAAATTTTAATTTTTTAGAGACTTGACTTCGATATTATTTTCTTTTTTTTCTCTCTTAGGATGATGACATTCCAGGATTTGGTGGRAAAATGTCTAAAAAGAGGTAAAATACAGAAGAATAGTTTTAGCATTCTTGTCATTCTGTGAATTGTTGCCCATTCAAAAGCAGATTGTACTGTAAAGTTTATATTTCTGATAATTTTCTAATTCTCATGTTATGAACATTTAAACATGATACACTTATTTCAATAAAGTTAGTTACCAAAAACCTAGAAAGCTGTGATCGCTGAGAATCACAGGAAATGTTACATATTCAACAAGTAAAGGTTTTGACACAAACTGCAGTAGTTGAAGATGCTCAGAGGAGGTGAACTTGTAACTGGTAGAAGATCTCAAGTCTATCAACAGTGTTATCAAGCGGTTAAAACATGTAAAATGGGGTAAGATGTTAAATAACACTAAAAAAATATATAGTTTAAGTGCAACTTCTTGAAGTCTTAAAGGTTTTTCCATGCCATATGCTAATGCTGTGACGTATGAGGAGTAATCATTTAATATACAAAACACTACTGGTACAGATAAATTAAATTTGAAATACGTCAGTTTTCCCCATTGCTCTTATAGAAATGATTGCAAGTTAGTTTTCCAATAGAAGCTGGTGTTTCGAATTACGAGGAACAACAAATAACCATAAATGCCTCCTCATACGTCCYACATTAGCATATGACATGGAAAAACCTTCCTAACTTCAAGAAGCCGCACTCAAACTATGTAATTTTTTCGGGTTATTCAACATCTTACCCCATGTAGAATCAATACTGAGAATATTGTCAGAAGGGTGATAGGCACTTTTAAATGAATGTTTATATAATTTTCATGCAGGGCAAGCAGAAGATCGTGTCCTTGCATCTTCTATTGCATCCTTGGTATGCATTCAGCTTGGTGTTGAGAGTGAAGGGTTCTTCAAGGTAGTTAAGCCTATCCTCACAATGATCATCCAGGACCCAACAGCAAGCATTGGTGCTAGAGCAAGTGTAAGTTATTGTTTTTTGATACAACAGGGTTTATATCTAGTACCATTACTTAAAGATACTACAAATCCAAGGGGTTGCAAGTGTGCAGTAGGGGTTAAATATTGCTTTTCAACACTGAGTCCTTAAAAGCCATTCTAATTTTATTGAAAACTCCGAAACAACCTCTGGGCTGATCAAAGTCAGGGCACTGCTAACTCACAGATGGAATCCTGAAACAACCTCTGGGCTGATCAAAGCCAGGACCTGGCTAAATCACAGATAGAACCCTGAGACAACCTCTGGGCTGATCAAAGTCAGGGCACGGATCGACTCACAGATAGAACCCTGAGACAACCTCTGGGCTGATC
>NW_022261671.1:243918-255614 GCF_009602425.1 Actinia tenebrosa | reverse complement strand
CGGATCGACTCACAGATAGAACCCTGAGACAACCTCTGGGCTGATCAAAGTCAGGGCACGGATCGACTCACAGATAGAACCCTGAGACAACCTCTTTGCTGACCTAAGTCAGGACCTGGCTAACTCACAGGTGGATTAGAATTTAAGGTGTTAGGTTTTGTGGGGGGGGGGGAGGGGGAACCAGAGAACCTAAAAAAAACCCCTCAGATTCAAGGTAGAGACCTAACAATTACTCACATGTGATGCTGAGTCCATGAATTGAACCTAAGACCCCGAAGGTGAGAGGCAAGTATATGGAAGGAGGAAAGCCAAAGAACCCTGAAAAAGAAACCCTCAAATTCGAGGTAGTTCATTAACAAAACTTCTGCCAAACTGAAATGTACATATAGTTGTTCTTTAAGAAATCCAAGAACATTTAGCCTTTTTAAATGTAAGGCCCAACATTTTAAAGATAGTTTTTTACCTTATGCTATAAGTAAATGGGATGCTGCCCTTTAGCAATATTTTAGTGTTCTCAATTTACCTTTTATAATTTCAATTTTTAATAATCTTTATTTATATTGTAAATTCAAGTTTTTCAATTTTATATTGCTATTTGAATAAAGATAAGCATTATTATTTGAATAAAGACCTAACAGTCTCTACTTACATGTGATGCTGAGTCAAGGAATTGAACCCAAAAACTCAGAGGTCAGGGGCAAGCATAATACTATGCTGTACTTACAGCATGACTAAACTTATATTTCTCTGTTAGTGTTGCAGTGCCCTTGGTCTTTGTTGCTTCATTGCTGCAGAAGACATTGAGGTAAGTTAATTTGTTGAAAAATTCCCACAATTTAATTATATCATTTGTCTTTTCATTCCATCTGTTGTCATTACTATTGGGCAATAGACTGCTGTCAATATAATATATCATTGTAGATTCCCATGTAGATTCTTGAATGCAGTCTTGATGTAGTCTTGAAATAACCTTATATATATATTCGTTTTTGCAGGATTCACAACAGTGTGCTAAAGTGTTTGAAGGAGTTTTCAATAACAACAAAACTATCACCCCAGTTGTTGCACCTCTGTATTGCCACGCTGTATTAGCCTGGGCTCTACTTCTGTCTGTTGCACCTGAAGCTGAAGCCTATARCACTGTACGCAAGTAAGTATTATGATAACACCACCAACTTTATGTTATGAGGGTAAAAACATGTAACATAAATTTGTGGCCCTTTTCTCTTGTCTTACTCTACTTTACCTTATTCTTGGCTGTCACCTACTGTACTTTTATAGGCCAAAAGTTTTGTATACTGACTATGGCCATAATTTATTTGAAATATATGGGTCTGCCATCTTGGTGTCCCACTGAGGGGCATAAACATGCCGGCCAAATCACAAAAGTTGAAAGTCATGTTGTAACCACTTCAATTTTCAATAGCAATAATAAAAAAGTATTATTTCAATCAAATTTCACTATTTCCAATGCTTTGAATAATATGTCTCAGTGTAAACTCAATTAAGAATCAGTGAAATAAAGATTGTGTCTAAATATCAAAAACAACTTAGTATTATTAAGACTGGCACTATGTATGATAAAAATTAATGTGTTTTATTTGTTCACAGATTCTTGCAGAGAATCTCGTGCATTCTAGGTGCAAATGATATTTCAGTCAGGATTGCAGCGGGGGAAGCATTAGCATTGATGTATGAGAAAGCTAGAGCTGTTGACAGATCCTTTGTTGGTGAAAAAGCCCGATTTTGTGAGCAACTAAAGGACCTAGCAACTGACAGTGACAAACACAAAGCTAAAAAAGATCTCCGTAATCAGAGGTCGAGTTTTCGTGATGTCATGCGTGCAATCGAGGTATGTACAACTGAGGGAAAAAAGAAGACTACTCAAGTGTTCCATTTCAAACGTAAACAAATACTAACAATGTTTTTGTGCTTAATGTTTGACCGAAAATGTTCGTATAAGTTTCTGTTTTGATAGCACAGAGCTGAATCTTTTTATCTGTGTTTGTCTTTAGGATGGTAGCGTACCAGATGAGACGATAAAGTTTGGTGTTGAGTACTTGGAGCTCTACTCCTGGACAGTAAGGAGACAGTACTCTGCTTTTAAGGAATGTCTGGGACTGGGAATGCCTGTACAATTGCAGGTATATAGATTGAGATTAAATTAATGATGGTAGATGGTGGTGGTAAAGATGAATGAATAATGAATGCAGTGATACATGATCTTCAGGGTTAATGTAATAGGCCCTTTGCAGTAAACAGTCACATGTCTGTACTAGAATGCAAAATTTTTATACTAAAAATATGTTAAACTAATATTATGTTTTTATACTAAATTGGTGATTCTTTTTGGCTACTTGTAAAGAACTGAATGAAAACATGTTTATCCAGTGTGTTACAAATTGTAGCTTTATTACGATCTCTCAAAACAGTTTGTAGAAAGTTTGTTTGCACTCCTGTATATTTCACCCATGGGAATCAAAATGTTCATTCATTTGTTCTCCGTGAATTAATCAGCACGTGATTGCTTAGCTGCAAAGGGCCTATTATGGTGATGGTGATAAAAGTGAAGGATAATTATGGAARTGAATGATAGTGGTGTTATTGATAGTAATGTTGATGATGACAAAAGTAAACGATCATGATGATGATAAATTTTGATGATGAAAAATAATTTCTTTATTTGGGTACAATCTGTACAATCTTCTGGACACGTACTGGCTGTTATTCTACTATTATATTCAATATACATACCCTCTGCATGCTATAGTGATAGTTTATTTTCAATCTCCTTGCAGCCATAAAGCTGAAGTTATTTAAATACTTATTCTTGTATCTCATTGTTTTAGGGGAATGAGTTACTGAGGGACATTTTTGAACTTGGTCCCGTAGTCAACCTAGAGGAAATGCAGCTACAGAAAGTGAGCAAATTCCAAAGGGTGAGTGACTCCAACCTTGATGTAGTGCTTGATTCATATATTTATACATGTATATAGTGCAATTAACTACTGTAACCCGGGCCACTTAGACCAGTTAGACAAGTGAACCAATTACAATGTAGAATGGAAACAAAGCCTTCCAATTTTGGATGTTTTGGAGCTTAGACTGCCCGAAAATTGTAATTTTACATAAGAATCAAACTTAAGTCAAACTTAAGCAATGAAACTAAATATCAGAGAAAAACTTAATTGTTATCAATAACTGGGGGGGATCAACATAATATTGAAAGATTGTGATTGGCTGCCTATGTCAATATGATACTGATTTTCCTCTCTCCTGATTGATGGCTAAAGATCTTTTTTGTCTTTTGTTCAAGTGGTCAGTAAATGCCAACTTTTCGTTATCAATATTTCCTATCTATTGCAGAATCAGTACAACAGTGCAGCATCCAAAGCAAGAACATTAGTGAGAGGCAAGAACAGGGACAAACGTAATGTCAGTGCATATTGAGAAAGGAACCATACTAAATGACAAAACAATGAAATTTCCTCATGACGTACAATCCCAGTAAACCTCGTTTCCTGAATGCACACAAAGCCAAAATTTTAAATACATATTTTGATGTATCAAAAGAATATAAAATTCAATTCGTATTTTAATGTCAAATGAATTCAATGTTGCTATGGTGTGAAAACAAATCTTCCTGGTCTTCACTTGCAATATGTAGGAAGTTGTGAACCAGGATATTTTGATATTGTTGTGATATTATTTAGTATTATATTTTATTTTGAGCATTTTAAAGTGATTTCAGTAAGCTTGTGTAAAATAAATCCTAATTTATTCAATTTTCATTCTATCAACAAAACAAAAAATATAACAAAAAAAACAAAGAAAAAATTCTTGTATTACCCTGCCAAACAGGTATTTTAGTAGTATATTGGTCAATATTCCAATTTTATTAACAACAACAGAAAACACAGCTATGCTGATCAGCTTACTATAATGCTTTTGTACAACATTTAGAAATGATGTTTGAAAATTATTTCATAGGTGTTTATTATTGACTTCACTCTACTCAGTACGAAACTTCCCATTAAATTAAAGACAGCCACAGAGAATTATCATTGAGAAACAACAGGCCTATGTTTTCTTAAATAAGACCTCTTGGCTGAGCGTGAGAAACCAACAGTTGAACTCTAGAATTTGGATGCAAGAACCTTGCACTGTGACTAACGCAGGCAAGGAAAGTAAAAGTGGTCATGTCTTTCCTCCTTGCAAAGGTGCCATTAATTTTGTTATTCTTTGATTGATTCTCCAACAACGAAGCCTTTGTAATCACTTTCAGTGAACATCCAGCACAGATAGCACATAATATTATGAAAATATCTAAAGAACTGTCATTGACTTAGAATTGTGCATTAATTCCTGGAGGTTTCGGTCACTGTAACCTTCACAAACGATGATGGAATGACGGGCAATCAGGGCCTGGTCATATGAACGGTGGATAGAGCTATCCCATGGATAAATCCTTATCCAGTGGATAAGAGGATTCTGTTATTCAAAAAAAATCCATTGGATAAGATTTATCTGTTGTATAGCACTATCCACCATTAGTACAACTCGGCCCAGATAGAGCTATCCACCCTTCGTACAACTGAGCCAAGGAAATATGTGTTTACAATGTCAATGAACACATTACAGCTACCACGTTTTAAGCACAAAACATCTCAAGATACTTTCATTACCAATGAAACAAAATTAGTAACAATAATGTAAAAATAACTGGTGTAAAGGGTTTAAATTAATTGTCAAAATAAGTCATAATTTACCTTGGGGTCCAGAGATTCAGAGAGCATTTGCTGTCTTAGTGGTGCTTGTTCTAAAACCACCCAAAACCTCTGGAGCCCAAATAAAGATTTGTCTAAAAACATCAAATGCAAAAAAAATTATTTTCTTCCTAGCAGTTTTTCAAATATTAATAAATCTATTAATATTCCCTATTTATTTAGATATTTATAATATAATTGAAAGAAAATGTTATTAAATACCCTAGCATTTGATGTGTTTTATCAAATCTGAATGAAGTACTATACTGTTGATTGCCATAAAAAACTATTAAAAACGTTGACTATCAAAGCTTATATGTTGTCAATAACTATTGAGGTAAAAATAACGTTCTCCAATAAGGCTGCCTTTATAATGTATGGCAGAGGGGGGGGGGGGGGGGGGGGGGGGGGGGGGGGGGCAGGTGAAATCTTTAAATGACAAAAAATTCTTAACCTCCCCCTTGAAGTCCACCCAAAAATAACTATCCCCCCAGGCAATCTCTTGTAGCTTCTAAAAATTTTGCATCCCCCCCCCCAATTCTCTGAAAAATTTTTAAAAAACCCCCCCATTTTACTGGTAAAAAATTTTCCGATCCCCCCTAAATTTCACCTGCCTCCCTCCCCCTCTTAAGCTATACATTATAAACGCAGCCTAACTATAACCCCTCAAATGGGGATAAAGGAACTTTTCTTTCATTCAATAAAGGCCCCTTTAGCTAAAGGTCAAAATAAAAAAAATCCGAAATATCTTTCTAACTACAGGGAACTGGATGAAAATTGTTATGACATTGGAGTTGTTTCCATTTGAAGTATTTATTTTCTCATTTCTGAATTATTTCTAGAAAAAAAACAACAACTGAGTTGCACAGCGTAGGGAGGTTTGGGTACGGGGGTATAAAGTTTGTGGTAATGAATGGATAAAGAGTACTAGTGAGCTAAAAAGCGAATTTTTCTATTTAAAACATGTAAATAAAACCTGTATGGTAACTAATTCTCTCCACATTACAGCCCTTCTCAATCACGCACAAAATCGTACAAATTTCTATCGCAACAAAATAAAGTTTTCAGTGGATGTCAACCAAAGTGTTTCCATGACATTGCCGGAAAATACAAAGCTTTCAAGTGCACTTGTCTATGGAATGTTGTCAAAAACGCCTTGATTGACGTCCACCAAGAATGTAATTTGTGCCAAGCGAGGCACGAGATTTGCACAAATGGTTATTTTGCCGGCACGGGAGCCCATGTATAACGAAAGTGTGTGTGTTGTATTTCTAGCGTAGTGGAGTCAAAATCCTTCGATTTCGCAAGTGTGATTGAAAAGCGCTGCATCGCCGGAATATTAAAATATTGATTTTTTTTTCGTGCGATGCAAAGGTGCCAAAATTTATAAGTTATTTATTAAAAATTTATATTAGAATAACTTGGAAACGGCTGGCATCATGCCTTGTAAGTCACTGAGAAAAGTAAATAAAACTTAAAAAATGAAGGCGGATTTAGTAGGATCAGCAGTTCGTTCTCATTGTTGCGGATTTTGAAAGATTTTACGAGAACTTTCCTTCGAAGATGAAGTCGTTTTTTCTCAAGAAGAAGGACAAGTGACAGAACTTCGAAGCATGGCGACGACACGAGACAAAATAGAGGTAAAAATCTCCCCCTAAGTTTAAGAATTATGGTCTGCAAAGTAACAACATCAAGCTTATTTAACACTTTATAACTCAGACTTTAGATAATTCCACGGAAGTAGAAAATTTCGTCTAAAAACCGCAAATTATCATTCTAGTTGAATGAGCAGCTTCAATTGTTTGGTTTGCTTTTAACACGGACATAATGGTACAAAAGGGTTATCGACAAGAAATTATTATAATTTCTCTCATAGTTTCTGTCCTTGTAGCCTTCTTTTTGATTATATTTTGACCATAAATAGAGCGAGTAACCTTTTAGCGTTAAGCTTTAGAGTTTCAATGCTAATGTAATAGTGGAAGACGGACACTGTTGGCAACTGTTACCTTATACAATTATTACCTTCTGACGATTATTACCTTGTTACACCTAAAACCATAGCTTCTAATGCCTGTATTTATCTCTATAGCTACTTCAGGATAATTTTATCCGCATTTTCCTAAAAAATATCTTCCAAATTATAGTGTTAAGGGTTGGAAATACAAGTTCCTTACCAAATTTATTGACTTGATAAAAGTTACAATTTATAAATTCAACATGAATTTTAATTTTAATTTTGAAAAGAAAAACTCTATCCTCGCATCCGCTATTTATTTTCATTTTAAGTAAACTAAACAAAACACTCTGTATATAAAGACAAAAGTAAAAAATTATTGTGTATTTTTAGTAAGAAATATTGTTAAATGTTGGACGAAAAATATTGTGTATTTTTGTGCTGATAATGATGTTGTAGTATCCATAGAGACCAGCGTTAACAAAAACTTATGACTATTTTCATTACATTTAATTGTCTTGCCCTGATGCTTAAAAATTAAAGAAAAATACATCCTAAACGTAGAAAATTTTCCCTAAGAATGGCCTAAAATTTTTGACTTGTATTTTTGTGCAATAAATTGAATATTTGAGTAAAACTTGGGATGTCTGACTACGAGACATTCATTTCAAGGACTTAAATAGCTTTAAGTGAGATTATTAGGCCTCGTATGAGTTTTTATTTTTTAAATGTTGTTTGTCAATTTCTGTAAAGTTTGTGAATCCCTGTGGGGCCCCCCCTTGAGACTCACACATGTTAAAAAGATGACCTATTGATAACCCTCAGCTTGCATTCTAAATAACAAAATTTATAATGTAAAATCAAACATCAGCATTTAACAGAAGTGTCTATTAATAATTATGTTCATAATAAATGTAAGGCTGTRTATTCTCTAACAACATATATATTTGTGCATCTGCACTTTTGCTGTTCAAGTTGAGTGGTCATACACACTTAGCACCACAATAGGGCACCAGCGATACTGTTATATCATAATCGTATTTATATATAATTGCTATTGTGCAGTCTTGTATATCAGACAGCGCTGCATGCAACCTTCAACCTTATTATTCGAACTATCTGTGCATTTTGGATGCTGCTCGTTTCTGCTAGAATAAACTCTACATCGTAGGTCAATGCATGTTTGACTAAATTAATGTTGTTTCCAAAAATTCTCTGTCATTTAGGCCTAGGGCAAACGTCGAGCTTTCCATGCACCGAACTCATCAAAAACAATGGATATCAGGTGATAATGAGGCGGCATCCTTTGATGTAATTAAGTTCGRTGCATGGAAAGTTCAACGTTTGCCCTAGGCCTTAGTCAAAGAATTGTAATTTTTTAATCCAAAGGCAAAGGAATGTTTCTTTGAGTTCTATACATTGATACCATTTCCAAACTTTCCAAATTACCAGCTGATTTGAAAAAGTGGCATATAAATGACATCACTGCAAAACTGTGGTGTCATGAAGCCTGCAAAAATTGACCACCGAAAAATAAAAACATGCCCGCCAAATATCAAAATCATCAAATATTGTGTCACTGTTATGAAACGTTATGAGCAACAATATATCTTTTTCATTTGGTGGCCTGGAGATTTCAAATTTTAAGAGGAAATTTTTTTTTTAAGAGGAAATTGTCACCTCAAATTTTCTTGATTTTTATTTGCTAACATTTTTTCTCATATCAGCTGGTAATATTGAAAATATAGTTGTCTTATAATTATTGCTTATGATTTTAGGTTAATGTTGGTGAAATTGAATCCAAGAAAAGGCCAAACATATTTGATCACCTGCCACCACTCAGTGCACCACAGGTAATTATATGATGCAGTATGTTCTGTCCATCAATCAAAATTAGGCCACACCTCCTTCATATTAGTACAAGTTTGAGTTTTGTACTTAGAAAATATAAATAGGAAATTTTGTGAATGACATCTTTTCTAAGCCAATAAAAATGGACTATCGATGTAACACAATATAGTTATTAAAATCAATATTACATTCCATAGCCTGCTTACAGTGAGAGACCCAAAATAGTAGAGTATGCTGCATATACCAAAGCATCCCCAACAAAGGAAAAGCAGTATTACAGACATGCCAGGTAAGGGAATATTGCTCCCCCCTCCCCTCGCACGATCTTTCTTATCCCCACCCTACCCCCCTTGGCACTTCAGCCCTCTTTGAAGGAGATGTGGATATTTTCTGGGACTATCTATAATTCACTGCTGATCCCAAATTTATTATTCTACCTCACTAGTTACTGTTGCTACGTCAGACAAGCTAAAATGTGTTTTTGATATACGTCATGGAACAGATACCAATTGCTGAACATTGTATATGAGAAAGCATTCTAAATGAAGTTCACTAAGAAAAAAATCGATGACTACTAAACATTCTTGTGAATTTGAGGTTGTTTATTGAACATTCTTTATTCCTTTGGGAAAACTACCCATTGTTTGGAGGTCACTCAAGCAAAGCCAGGATCGGTGAATTTAATTAGGGCTAACTTCAACAAATAAATTTATTTTGAATTAAAACTACTCTTCCTATGGTGAAGATTTGCTGTTGTCTTTCATAAAAGTTTACATCTCCTTCTCATTTTTTCTTTTAATTTTTCTTTTCGTTTTTTTGTGTGTCTTTCAGTGATTCTGTGGCAAACAATTACACACCATCAGCTCAAAGCCTGTCAACCGACATTATATACAAGCACAAAATAAACAGAAGTGCACCACCTGCTCRAACGACTCGTACAACTACCAAGAGAAAGCAGGAATATGTGGTGGAAGAAAACGTGAAGGTCCTACACACTGGCCCACAGTCTGCACCAGGGACATACTCTATGATCTCCGAAGGCACCCCTGGTAACATATMCAAGAGCCCAGGAGGTACCTATAACATGGGGTTCGTCACCAGGGCACGTTATCGATCCAGTCAAGCCAGCCCCACAAGAGGAATGAGATCAAAGAGTGAAGCAGATCCATCAGAGACTAAAGAGATTGGACTTGATAGTTCAATTTTGTCACACAACAATCCACCCAGGTTAAAGAGAGTGCAGTCAGCTGGTCGTGCTGAGTCACGTACTCCAGCTACTTACTCCGATGTGCGTGACAGTGGCTTCCATGGTTTTGATGATCCTTTTAGTGAGTCCCCAAACTCAAAACCAACCAGGGTAGCATGGGGCTCCATCCAGAGTGCGACTAAATCCACGACCGAGGAGACGCCTGTAGAAACGGACTCGACTCGCAAGACACCCGAAGAGCAAGCAAATGGTTTCCATGGCGATGCGTCGACCAATGATGGCAGAGAATATGATGAAGAAACTACGTCCGTGTTAAAGATCGTTTTTCCTCCTGCGTCAACTCCGACTCTCGGTCTACCCAGAGCGGTGGCTCCACCCGAGTCTCAAGAAAAAAGGTAAGATAAAGATCCATGAAAGTTTTAAAATAACACACAAATCTRCCTAACACTCCTAACTATTTACCGTATCAGTCCTTGCTGTAAGTCAGTTTATAAAATAACTGTTAAAAATCTCGCGTTCTGATTGGAAGTGAGCGCGTGCTTTATGAGAGCACACAGCACGCGCGCGCAAATTTCAGTTGCGTCATCTAAAATAACGGTTGTTATAATTTGTATCTCATAAGAGAAATAAAAAAACTTGCTTGCTGTGCTGTGTGCAGTTACAAAACACTTGATGATTGACAGATTACTCGAAAAGTGTCGAGAAGCACGACGCTCCTAACACTTCTCTCGTGTTCTGCCAACTCAGGCGTGCTTTCTATTTCTTCAATCCTACGTGCCCCAACATTCTTATGGGAAGCCGTTTCAGTGTTACGGCATGTCGTACTGTGTAATTTCTGTAAGTGAGTACCGTAAGTTTCCCAGTCATACGATATCCATTCTTATGGGAATCCATTTCAGTGTTACGGCATGTCGTACTGTGTACGTGCTGTAAGTCAGTACCGTACGTTTCCCACTCATACGATAACCATTCTTATGGGAAGCCATTTCAGTGTTACGGCATGTCGTACTGTGTACGTGCTGTAAGTCAGTACCGTACGCTTCCCACTCATACGATGAACATTCTTATGAGAAACCATTTCAGTGTTACGGCATGTCGTACTGTGTACGTGCTGTAAGTGAGTACCGTACGTTTTCCCAGTCATACGATAACCATTCTTATGGGAATCCATTTCAGTGTTACGGCATGTCGTACTGTGTAATTTCTGTAAGTGAGTACCGTACGTTTCCCACTCATACGATAACCATTCTTATGGGAAGCCATTTCAGTGTTACGGCATGTCGTACTGTGTACGTGCTGTAAGTCAGTATCGCACGTTTCCCACTCATACGATGAACATTCTTATGGGAAACCATTTTAGTGTTACGGCATGTCGTACTGTGTACGTGCTGTAAGTGAGTACCGTACGTTTCCCACTCATACGATAACCATTCTTATGGGAATCCATTTCAGTGTTACGGCATGTCGTACTGTGTACGTGCTGTAAGTGATACCGTACGTTTCCCACTCTTACTTTGTGTTTTCTAGGTATTACAGTTTGGTCGAAAAAGCTATTGGTGCTCATATGGTGGCTCGTTTAAGTGAAGAAAGGAAGAGAAACACCCACAATTTCGTCCCATACAAACTGCGAGAGAGCTTCAAAGAAACGCTTCGACAACTGGACCAGGTATTCATTCGAAACTTAACAACCGTCTTCACCTCCAGTTGGGCATCATATTGTTTTCGTTGTAGAGACTGTTTGCTACCTTAAAAGTATTCTTTTTGTGCGCGTTACATCTTTGCGGTCATGTTGGGGAATTTATCAAAAATTGCTTATTAGCTCTCTTATTTTTCATATCATTATCATCATGCATCATCATGCATCATCATGTATCATCACCATGTATCATCATCATGTATCATCATGTATCATCATCAT
>NW_022261671.1:175520-192603 GCF_009602425.1 Actinia tenebrosa | reverse complement strand
ATAATGAACCAATAAAGTTATTTCGGTAGCCATGTTGGATGTTTCTTGTCATCCAACATGGCGGACTCATCCAGGTTATCAATCATCACCGTAGATGGACAATAACATGTGAAGATAATAAATAAATAAATAATAATAAACCAATAAAGTTATTGCGGTAGCCATGTTGGATGTTTTCTGTCATCCAACATGGCCGACTCATCCAGGTTATCAATCATCACCGTAGATGCACAATAACATGTGAAGATAATAAATAAATAAATAATAATAAACCAATAAAGTTATTTCGGTAGCCATGTTGGATGTTTTCTGTCATCCAACATGGCCGACTCATCCAGGTTATCAATCATCACCGTCGATGCACAATAACTTGTGAAGATAACAAATAATAAATAAATAAATAATGGGATTTAGGCTCTTCTAATTCATCCACCGAATTAATAATTAATTTAATAATGATAATTTATTAACTTTTAAAACGCAAAAATCTATATACATATTCAAGTGCGCTATATAACTACTTCAAGTACAAAATGTATATACAATAATAATAATAATGAAATGGAAAACTATTAAGAAATGAAAACTAATTCTAATGGTTACTAATGCAAGAAAGCCTTAGTAAATAAATGTGTCTTAAGTTTCATCTTAAATGAAGCAATAGAAAGGTCAGTATTCCTGAGGTCTAAAGGAAGTGCATTCAAAGCTTGGGCGCTGCCGACTAGAAAGCGCGATCACCCAGCGTRCTTTTTGATTTAATTTTAGGATGGCTTAACATTATGCCATTGTTTATAATATTATGATATAGCTGTAAGAAGGTCTATTATWAAAAAAACTATATTTTAAAATGAGGTGGATTATTTTAAATTTATTTCAGGTGCAACACAGAATTACGCGCGCAAGTACAAAATACCTATCGATCACTTGGGGTATGACTTTGAAGTTCTCGACGACAATCAGGAATTAGACTCAAAACCCGTACGTTTTCTCTTTGTATTGTTACCATGTCTTCCTTCCTTTTTTTATTACTTCCATCATTACCTACTTTGTATTCGTTCGTTCGTTCGTTCGTTCGTTTGCTTGCTTGCTTGCTTGCTTGCTTGCATGTTTCCTTATCCGTCTGTGAATGTCATAAAAAGTCTTTTACATCTTCTGTTCAACAGGAAGACGGTGTTTACGTCAAGGGACTATATATGGAAGGTGCTCGATGGGACAGGGACTCAAAGGTATGCATTACTTTGTACTGATAGTATTCAGGACCTCCTCCTTCACTTCATATTCTCTTCTCTTTTTTCCTTGCAGGTTATCGGTGAATCGTTACCCAAGATTCTTTACGATCCCGTTCCTTTTGTATCCTTTTATAACTGATAGATAAGTCTATAGACCAAATTCAAAACTCGCACCGATGTGAGGCTTAAGTTGTGAACAAAGGGATCTGGCGTGACTCAAAGCAATCTGGCGTGATTCAAAAGTCACGAATCACGCCAGATTCCTTTGTTCACAACTTAAGCCTCACATAGGTGCGAGTTTTGAATTTGGTCTATAAGGTCATGAAAGCCGTATGGGATCTTTCCAAAAACTTAAATCTAGCATTCGCAGGCGCATGCGCATGATTGTACGAGCTTTGTCGTCTGACCAGAAACTCATCAGGGCCGCCATATCTCCATTATAGTAGTGTTTCTGGTCATACGAAATCTGCTTGTTTKTCAGGCTGATTAAGTTTATTTGGACATATTTGTCTTGCATGGTTTCATTTGACGTCATTTCCTGCCTCGTGCTGAATGTTCATCACTGAAAGACTTYGATCACAGCTGATTGAAACCCAGTAATAGGCCTATTATCTTACAGCAATTATGTATTCCCATGCAGAGCAGCCCAATTTGAAGGACAAAGCTGAATTTATTTCAATTTCCATACATCCTCATTTTCAATTCGCATTGTTTTGTCTTCCAAATTCAGCAGTTTTCGTATGAGTGTGAAAAGTTCACGGCACGAACACGGTCGTGACACAGCAAGGGATAAGCCAGACAAATCGCATTGCACGAGAATTTACTCTCCATCCAATCAAATACCCGGAACACGGCATAAACACGGCGCGCACACGATCACGCCAAGATCACGGCACTTTTAGACCAATCATATTGCGCGTGAAAAAAATCAGCCAATTAAAATTCTAGAAAGTATCACGGTCACGACACGTCACGCTTACGGCACTGAGCTTTTCACAGTCATACGAAAACCGCACTAGCATAACTTATATACTCACGAGGTGCGTGCTTCTGGAAAGGAAAGAAGTTGAGGGGATGGGGCAAGATCAGTTTTAAGTACAGCAAGTATAGCAAAACTAATCCTTAACACAGGTAACCCAGATCTGGATAAAACCTTGTGAAATAACAAAACTGGAGGAAAAACAGACCTACTCGTGCCCAGGTAAGCCGCGCATACAGAGTTTCTGTAATGTCGACTTGTCTTTTTTATTATTCAACATCATTGCAATGCATTATGGATATTTGTATTCTRAGAGTTAAATAAAATATAACAGGCGCCCCGATTGGTGGAGCACTGGGTAGGGCTATTCACATGAGTAAATATATAACACGCGCTTCGATTGGCCAAAAGTCATTTGCGCATATTTACATAAGTCAAAGTATAAAGCGCGCTGCGATTGGTCTAGTGATGAACATGCGATTGCATGTTTCTATAAAACAAACATAAAGCGCGTCCAGATTGGACGAACATCCCAATCCTACTATGTGTTCTAGCTTAAAATAAAATAAAAAGTTAGTTCAGAAAAGTATCGAATTAATTTTYGAACCATTATCCAAACATCTCAGAAAAAAAGCGGTATAACCCCATAAAGTTTAAACCAAGCTTGGGCTCATTGTGCATGATGCGAATTATATGGAAAAGATACATTCCTCCAACATGGCGACTATGACTTTACACGCACCATTAGAAGGACTGACAAGAATAGACATGTTCCTATATTGGTTAACATGCCCCTAATATAACCCAATGTGTATATACCCTATATATAGGTCCTATGTCGTTGGCGTTCAAATACATGGTATACAATAAACGATGTATACCTAAAATGCGTCAATATTGTTTCGCTTTGGTCGTAAACCATCGATATTTGGTCACTAGATTCAATATCCGCTGTTCTTATCGCTGTTCATATTTATTGAATTACGGTGTACGTTCTCTCTACCACTCAGTATCTGTCATTTTCGCTCGCTTCAGACTTCACTAATATCTTCGTGGTTTACACTTTTTTTAAAGTCTACAAAACCAGCGCCCGTCGAGGGATCCTTTCCACCACCGGGCATTCAACCAACTATGTTTTGAGTATTAATCTTCCCACATCCTGTGATGAGAAAACATGGATTGTACGAGGCGTGGCCATGCTATGCCAGCTTGATGACTAGCGTCACTATATTTGAAAGCATTCAAGGCAGTTTTGAAGCGATTCTTGTGTTCTGCCAATTTGGATCCAACAGCTTGTGAGGAAAAATATTTTCAATGAGGCGTGGTAGTCAGGGGATTAATATAAAAGAGACCAAAACATCATCGTCTGGATTGAAAAGAAATCATTAGAACTAAATATAAATCGTGGGATTTTTTATTTGTACAAAATATGAACTAATGTGTTATGACGTCAAGTCAATATCACTTTGATTGATTCCTAATTCTCTTAATTCTCTTCTAGTTTATAAATATTAACGACTGTATTTTATTTATGAGAAAATATTTTATTGTGAATATATATCGCTTGCCACAACAGAAAATATATTTCTTTACAAGAATGAAATAAATAATTTAGAAAGAAGATATATTATATTAATAGTTGGAAATAGTTGAAAAGAAAATCTACTGTTGATCTGAAAATTTTGGTCGGGTGAGGATACCTACCCACACTCTGAAAATAAATGATTTTTTTGATGCTGTATATTATTTTATCGTGCAGGAATCGCTTGTCTATTACTCTCAGAATGCGATAGTTTTTAGAAAATTTGTAAATAATTGATTAAGAAAAAAWAAAGTTATGGATATATTTATGTAACGAAGCGTGCTCGTGTTGATTTATTTATATCAAGAGGACTTATTGTGTATTTTGTTTCATGGAGAGAGGTTTCAAGAGGTTTCTCAGTGTTGTTCAATATACTTTTTTCGTTACGTACCAACATAATGGCAGGAGAAGATCAATCAAATAATGAATTATTATCTTGTCAATATCATACTTCTGAAATGTCAATCACTAATATATCTATTCATTTATATATTCTATTTATTCATCTATCCAATCTAGACATTTGTTCACATGCGCTCATCAGTCCAGCTTCATTCTATCCATGTATTTGTCGATTTATTTATTTATCAATTACTACGTGCAGTTGTGTTTTTCCCCTTAACATCCTTTTAATCTCGAGTCTTTTATTCCCAGATAATATATTTCTCCATCCATCCATCCATCCTTTTATTTCCTTAATTCATTCACAAGTGTGCCATACTGCTAGTAGTTCCGTTTCCCCCCCCAAACATCAATCTAATCTCGCTTCTATTACCAGATAGCCTTTTACCATATCTTTTATCTTTTAAATGTTCCCATCAGTACAAAATCGTTCTCCTTTACTGATCCACCATTCACCGCCACTGAAAAACAACCGCGGCTGACAAACAAAAGTCTACTTTGGCAGCTCGTCTCAATCAGTCGCGGAAATGATCGGGATTTTGAGACAGTCTAGAAAGTACCGTTCGTTTCATGCCATTAAGCCTTATTTTGATAGAATGATGTAAAATGCTATATTAACCGCTATGTTATGAATGTTCTACGAGTAGGGCGTTTTTAAATGAGTACGTAGAATACTGAACATATGAATCTATAGAGTAATGGACGCTTCAATTGCGTGGACATGGAAGGAACAGTATTTTCACGCTTCGATTCCACGGGCATTGCAAGGTCTAATAACAACAACCACAGGCGATTCTTTTTTTCTTCTCAGCAATTAATCTTTAAATCCTAAATATAGTATAACATCCACGTATGTAACACACACAAACGTCGGTATTCTACACTTTAGTATCTTTTTTACGAAATCCGTATTATCGAAAAAAAAATCACAGCACATCTCATGCTCAGCACACATTGTACACACAGGAACAAACAGCTAGCAAATCTAATTTCAGGAGGTACTTTTGATAACTTTAACGACTATTTGTTTCAAATACACAACATTCAAAAGCATGACAGGTTGCACGTAAAACAATTTCCTGCAAAAACTACAGCATCATTTCCCTCTATCCCTCAATTTCCCCCCCAAAAGAGAGACATTGGTATCCATTGCTTCTTTTTCTTATAAAATACATCAGCTAATACATTCTTCTATTTCGGATATCTCTTACGCCCTCGATTCTTTTTCCCCTTTTTACAAGGGCCGGAATTTCTGTCATTCCTAAAACTGACAATCTCAGCGTTTGGCACAAGAATCCCCACATCAATTAGAAAATGACTGTTTGATCAAGTTCAGCTATATATAGTCATGAAATAAAGACGACATTTGATAGAACACACAGAACTACTTCTGAATAATGCGTATTTTTCCTGCGATTTTTTTGCGATTTTGTCCATAATAAATAATAATAAAGAATTTACTTGTAAAGTCTTTTTCAGGATACCAAGATTTTCCTAGACCAATGTCTCTTTTGAAGGGTGAGACTAAAGATTTCATATTTCCGAAAATTGCCACAAAAATTGCAGCAAAAATCGCCGCAAAAATCGTCAATGTAAACAGGGCTATAAGCCTTTTATTAAAAGCAAACAATCGAGAAATGGAACGCCAGGACTTAAGAGACAACTTCCCGGGAAATTTTAAAAAGAACAAACATTGTGTCGTTATTTGCCTTCAAAAAATTAAAATCTTGCCATTGAACAATTCAAGTGTTTCAAAATCTTGGAATTTTCTCAGTTCGCTTTGAAAGAGGAAGCTGAGGTATTTTCGGATCGATCTTAAGCATATAGGCGCACGCAATACAGTTCTGATATAGTTTTTGTATCATTATTTTATAGAAAGCAAACAAGAGGCTAACATTCATTCGTATTTTGGTTCGCGGTTAGGGCTAAAGCGTCTCTCTGGGCCATCTAGTCATTGCCTCTCRTCACTCCATATCTTTTTGACTAACTCCACTTTCTTTCCTGCTCACACTTTCAATCTCGGTATCTCTACTGTTGATCTTTTAATGTTGTTCTGAATTTTCTTGTCGAGATCGTGACTTAGCGACACTGTGTGGTTAGCTCTATGTTCTTATCTGTTTACTTGCGCGCATTGAGCGGCAAAAGTCCTCTAAATCTAAGCATCTGGTGATAACATACTACCTAACAAACTTGATTTTCAACAGAAAAAAGATAATCTTTTGGGAACCACACCTCAAGGTTATTTAGCGCGCAGCAAGTTCAAACAAACTCGTTGCTAAAACAAAACAATGCAGCGAATTTCGGGTTTTCTTTCTTAGTTTTTTTAAATATTTTTTTTCTTTATTTTTTAATTGTTAATTTGTATTTTTTTGCGTAGACTCAATACACAAGGCTATAACCATATTAAAAGCACGTTTTTCTAATCGGTCGAATTTTTGCATTGGTTAGTACACTTGCACCTGGTTGATCAAAAATCAGAGGCCTTCTTCCTCCTCTTGTCTTAACCCCCTTGTAACATGATTGTTATCCATATATTCATCAATGAACTGTCTTCACGTTTCGTTTGGCCCAAAKAATAACTTAATCTACAGCACAATCAAAATCAGTGAACCTTTTTATTATAGAATCCCATAAATCAAAATGACTAATATTGCCGCCTATCGTAGGATTTTGTATTGTCAGGGAAAATATATCCACGTTCTCAACACTACACCAACAGCTAGGGATCCTTGATCTATCACAAATTCTCGATTAAAATCCAAGCAGTTGAGAGATAACGCAGAAAAAATAACGTAAAAACAACTCGAGATCTTCGAGATATTAACGTTGGGCAAAAACAAAATTCTGAAAATGTGCGCGCAAACGCACCTCGATTTACAAGGATTTTTTTGCGAGTCAAAAATTTGACGGTTTCAAAATAATGAGTGCCTCAACTTTTACATTTTTTTAAAAAGGTTATCACGTAGTAATCTTTAATTTTGACATTTTGTTATTCCTTACATTCGGTATCGTACACACCTGTCAGTGTTAATTTATTCAACAACGTGACTCCAACCAATGCCTCGCAATTTGTTCCGCTTATGATTTTCTTGTGGTGATGGTTTAGCACGACAAAACATCGTTCTCTTTCGGGTTTTTTATTTATGGATTCTGTCTGAAATCGAGGTAAAAACGCGCGAAAAAAACCACAAATTTTCTAGAATTAATTGAAAAAATCGCCTAAATTCTTAGGAAATCATTTGACGAGACAAGTTGTTAAATAAAGGTGTATAAAAATTGAAAAAGGAAAGGGTCAAGYTTTTTTATTCAATATACTAACCATAGATTAATCATTTACACAGGTTCGCAAAACGAATTTTAATTATCAATRCAAGGACATAATATTAAAGAACCATAATTGAGAAGTATTATTATGAGTCGCTAGTCCATTTAGGATGCCTCCTCTGTTAGAAGCAAATGATCGCTGTCACTTAGCAAGTGAAAACAAAAAACAAAAAAAGTGGTGACTAGATGAATTATAAAAGAATATATTTACACCTTGAAACAGGGAGTTTTTGAAGAACTTAAAATCGCTTTTGTTGAGCGGTTTTGAATAGGAGGACCATAGTGTTGTGTATTTGGGTGCTTAATGAACTGTGTATTGCTCAGTAGGACTTAGTAGAGTCCTGAAGTGATATTGCGCATGATCGCTCACAAAAGCCCAGTAATTGGCTGACTTAACTCGATTCCCTCCGAGGTGCCACAGGCCCTGACTGTGAGTGCAGGCATCGTTATTACGTTTTCCATATCAACTATAAATCACATGGAACTCCTTTGGCATCTCAATAGAACGTGTTGGTCGTCGACAGAGCTGTGGTCTCGATGCACGTGGATCTCCGATGGAGTCTGACAAAACAACAAGACCACGAAATCTAAACACTGAATCAAATCTACATTTTGAGCTCCAGAACATCGAGTCTGATGCTTCTACAGAAACTAATGACATGAATCGCTGCCGTAAAAATAACTGTACAATTCAACCAGGGACACTGACGGCTGGTGGTGCTGGAAGTTCTCAGAAACGTTCACCATTCCGCACGAGCTTACGAAGTGACACGGTCTCGTCTCTGGATCAAACTTTCGTGAGTTTCCGAGATGTGGACTCGGCTAAGAGACATTACCATCGCCGTTTGCGTAATTTGTCTGGTTTAAGCAGTGCTATGGGTATTCTAGCAGTGATATTTGCAATCTTAGACATCGAGTGCACGAGAATCAGGCTAAAAAGAAACGCAGAATCTCAAAAAATCTCCAATTCTAATGGAGTCCTCAGTTTGACAGGCGATAGTCTAGGACTCGCCGGAATCGTTTTGAAAGCAACTATTTCATTACTTTCAGTTCTGACATGTATAACACTGTACAAAATCTATATGACCACTCGAAACCTCTACGTTGTAAAAAACCTTTATCACGAGTCAGAGAGCTTCCTCACCTCATCCCTCTTGATCAAATACTGTCTGGAGACTCTGATATGTTTGCTTCACGTCCCTCCACTTGTAGACAACCTCGGGGTCCGGTTCATATACAAAATGCAATTACTAGTCCTGGTCAGGCTTTACCTAGTAACGCGTTGTGTTAAAGAAAGAAGTCAATTATTCAACAACCAGTCTACCAATTTACTTGCCTCCGTAACCAAGACGGATGTCTCTTCGAGGTTTCTCGTCAAAACCTACTTTTTAAAAGAACCATTTTTGCTGATTTTTACATTTTACACCCTGAACGTCTTTCTCGGTGGGTACTGTGTTTACATAATAGAAGACGATCTTCCTTATCTGGTAAGTGAATTTCAGTTATTCTCTACTTTATTATATTTTTGAACTTTTAAGAAGGTTCCCCGAAAGCATGGTTCGCGCTATTTTCCATGTATTTACCTACACGAAGCCTTCAGGCCTAGCTATACTAAGTGTGCTATGTGCTATCATTTACAGCATCTTGTTTACCGTCTCTAGCGACTAATGGCTTGCTACGAAAAAGGTTTACACTCTTAAATCCAGTGCAAAAATGTAACTAAGATATTCCACTCGCTCTTATAAATTAGAAGTAAACAGTACTGTCAAGTTCAGAATTATTAACTTGTACGTGCGCAGTAGACGTCGAAATGTGTGTGTTCTGAGTAAACATATAATTTCCTAATTTCCTTGTTTTTGTGAACGTACTAAACTGATCGAGGATAGCTTCCTGGGGTTGCTTTAAAAACTCATCTAAATCTCCATCAAATCTATACAAGCGCCAGCCTAAGTTTTGCTTCTCGAAACAAAGGATTTTCAATATTATTTCCAATACAAAAACTCGTGAGGAAAAGACTTTTTTGAAAATGAATTGGCCGTACTTAACAACTGCAGAGGTTTTCTTAACATAATACCTATGTTTAGCTTTGAAAAGCTACAGGAATCCGTAGAGAAACACATGCCAAAATTAACAAGACTTTTTGGAAATTGCCGGCAAATTTTCTTCAATTCAGAGACCACTTTTTACAAAAGATTAAATGTTTTTTACGTGAAGTTCATTCAAGAATAAACATCTATTGTTTCGCTAAGCTTTAGTTCTAATTCACACCGTACATTAGGGTTTAATTAAGAATTTGAATTTTTGTGTTGAGCAGCTTCATTATTTAAAAAAGATTAGTGAAGCAAAATTTAGGAAAGATAAAAACGATCTTTAAAAATCTGATATATTTTGTAAAATATCGGTAAAAACTGAAACAGCTGAGCACCTATGACCTGATCGAGTACATTATAARTGATTGAAGTTTCCTTTGTTATTATGACTACGAGAATAATTTTTTTGCCATTACATAATTCATGCTAATAAAGAGATTTTCGGAATTAACCTTGCCAAATTTAACTTCGGAACTTTTCTCGGACATGTTTTTCCTGCTGAAGCGACCACAATTCTTCTAAAATCTGGGGTTTTTGTTTTGTTTTTTTTGTTTTTGTTGTTGTTGTTGTTGTTGTTGTTGTTGTTGTTTTGGTTTTGGTTTTTGTTTTTGTTTTGGGTTTTGGGGGTTTTTTTTCTAAAATTTTTGCCAGATATAAATTTAATAAAGAACGCCGACTTTTTTTAAATAGTTCTTATAATTATGCGATTTAAAAAAAATAAAAAGCAAGGAAAACCACTTAGACTATTTCAAGTAGAGAGTTTCGAATACACAAACGGTTATAACTGAGTTAAAGTGGAAACTTAAGAAAGTTAAAAGCATTAAAGTTTCTTCGTTTGAATATTCTCTAGAATAGCCATAAACTGACTTTTGCGGTATCTATCGTTCTTTTCTCGGTTCAAAAACCAAGATGGTTCATCATTATTTACCTCAAAATTCAAAGTTTAATGTTTTTTGTTAGTCGTTTTAAGAGCGGAGCTAAAAGACTCATTAATTCGTGCAGAACTTTGTTCCAACTCGGATATTATTAGTTGGAACTATTGTCTCAAATAGTTCCATTCCACTTTATTCAAAAGGCTTAATATTCGGTCGCATTTCCTATACAAAGTCTAGAACTTTTGGTAGCAGGTGCAACTGAGCCAACTTGCAGCGAACAAGAAAAAGCTAAGAAAAATGAATCCATCTCGGCAAGCGAGCCGTACAGCTGAGAACAGAGCAGTAAGTTAACAAGCTGAAGGCAAAAATTAATTTCTCTATAAATAAACTCATCTTCTTAGTTCCAGCGACAAAAAAGTCTTCATTTTCTTTCGTATTTCTCTAATATTTGTTTATAGTTACTGGGGCTAATTTTTAAAGTAATACGGAACTAACTGACGGTAAAAGGTATTCGAATATCAAAATATAACCCAAAAAAAACTGGAATAAAATAGTAAAAGCGGTCCCACCAAGTTAATAACTAGATTAAGCGACAAAGTAACCATAAATGCCATACGTAGTAAAAGTTAATATTGGTTACCAAAGATATTTATTATGTCTAAATTTAATATTGCACTAATTATGGTTTTGCTGTACTATACAGCTATTTTCAATCCTGTTTCTTTAGTGCTTTTCTTCAAAACGGTTATCAATATTGATACTTTTGTCTCTTACGTACCTCTCAGATTCCAAACGATTTCTGGAGCGATAATCAATGAGATATGCAGAAAACTATAAAGCTTTAATCCTTCCCTTAAGATTTTTAGTACATTTAGAATTATAAAATGCGTGGAGCTTTGTCTAAAATGATAACTATTGGAGAAAAGACTAGAGAATTTCTATTAAATCCTTTAATCGAAAGTGCTATTAAAAATGTAGTACAGAAGAAATGAATAAATTCAAGTAAACAACCTCGTTCACCCAAAGAAGGCGAGCCTGTATACTTGACTTCTATAACTTGTCGAAAAAAAGATACATACGCCGTCTAGTCAATTGTTTATTCTATTTCCTTTGATCTAGATCTTCATTTTGACCTCTGAATCCAACCTGCTTTTTATTTTAACGCAAAAGGAACCGTGTTTTTTCTCTGAGATTGTGTAGTGTTTTATTCAGTAGCAGACAACGAGGTCGTAAGCTAACTTGGAGCTCTTCAGGGTTTTGCTTTGTCGCTTCCATTACTCTAACCCGGATCTGATCAAGGAATTACCGCTTATCTCGCTATGAACGCGAGAAATCCTACTTAGTTATCCATTCCCTCACGACAAGAAATGGTGCTTTATTTACAATAAACCCACCACAACATCTTTATAATAATTCTACAATTTTTATCACATTTTTTAGCCAGAAATTGACGGGTTGTTTTTTTTTTTTTTTTAATCGTCTTTTTCTAGTTATTCTTTTCGGAACGTTTGTAGGCCGTACTGGGCGAGGCAACGTCATTCAAAACTTTGTCAGATTGTTACAGGAACATTATAATATGTTTTAATCCTGTAGGGAAGATGAAAAACGAATATAAAACACCTCTCATTTACGTTAAAACAGATTCCACCCTAAATATCCAGACATTATAGCTTACTTCGTTTCAAGTTAGGACGTAGGCGTTTAATTTTTGACGAAACTCTAGAGTACGTATTATAAAAAGATACCTCCCTTTTAAACTATTACCCATTAGTTTTCGTTTTCGTTATCAAAAGAATACACTGAAGATCTTGTTTCTGTTCGCATAATGAATAGTCACGTCTAGAAAGTATATTTTATGAAGTTTTTCTTGCTAAAAATTTGCCGGCATTTTAAAGTACGAAGTCCAAAATATCTTCGTCAGCTTTCGTATAATACGAGACTAAAAAAACTTTAGTCCTTTTAAATACGCGTATTGTACTTTTCTCTGAATAACGGCTAAATATCATTAAATCATTCTGTTTTCTTTTCAAATTTGAAAAGAAAAGAAGTGGAAGACGTGCGGCGCAGTCGTTTTGAAAGGGCTTTTGCTTCAAAAGCGTTTTTTTTTTTTTTTTTTTTTTGCAATAACAACTTTTCTGAACCTTTATTCAATGAAGCTTTTCATTCATTAGTAAGACCAATTCTACTGTTAATAGCTATATTTGTTTCCCTGCACTAACGATTATAATAATCGAGTTTCAATATCCCCATGACGCTGGTAACATATTGATTCCTTACGCACCATGAAAACCTCTACAATACTTGCTTGAATATTTTTTTAAAAAAACACACTTACAGTGAGGACACTTGAACCGTGAATACTTCGAGTTTTTTTAGATTGTTATTTCCTGAACTTTCTACTGCTTCAAACCCTCTAAACTACAGCGGCTTGAGTTCAAATACACCGCGAGTGATCTAAGTAAATCTTATTTCCAATCTACTGGCTCAAGGGATGATTTACTGTATGCATTTGAAAAGTGACAAAAAAAGTCGTTCTCACTGTAACAAAATGGAAAAAACTAGCAAATCCTAGCATTGATTAATCTACATTTTATACACGTCTAAGGCCCCGTCCACACTTTGCCGGATGAATTTGAATCCGAATTTTCACACCGAAACCAAAAAWAAGTTTTCCGTCCACACTAATACGGCTAGCCGGCGTTTTCAAATTGGTCCACTCTGGAGACCGTATTCGAAAAAATCATTTTCGGTGAAGAATTGTTCCGGATTCGCCCGCGGACTAGTGTGGACGGTAGGCCTAACCGATTAAATAAAAATTCGGATTCAAATTTATCCGGCATAGTGTAGACGGGGCCTAAARCTAATGAGATAATGAAAAGAATATTTTAACCAACAATTTTGAATCTCGGGATTCTGGGATCCTGTCACCAGTAAACTACATCAACACTGCCTCTTCAAATGAAGCCTYTATGAGAGTCAAGAAAATTACTTCTGACGAAAAAACAATTAAAATTAATGGTCATCATTTGATGTATATAAAACTATTCTAGCAAAATTAAAGTAATACCAAGGCGTACAATCGGCTGATGAAGCCTAGTCAAAAAATATGCCCCTTTCATATTGTATTAAGGTTCAAAGCAGTCGGGCTGGCTGAAATTTTCTTAAAATATATTTTAATGAAAACTCTGAAGGTCACGGAATAAGCCATTACTTGTGTTTTTTTGTGTGTTTTTTGTTTTTTTGTTTTTTGTTTTTGTTTTTTGTTTTTTGCTTATGATATTGATACGAGTTTGAAATTAAATCTTCATTCCGGCGATAGTTTAAACTATCGCGCAATCGAAACTACATTAGTTAAGTTACTTAAATCAGTATTTATTTTTTCTTTAGTCACTAAAACAGTTCCACAATATTTCATAGGAATAATCCACAAAGTTTATTATTTCCAAGCCTTTTTATTTGAGTCATTCCAACTAAACTTTTCTCGATGCATTTTAAATTCTTAAAATAAATTTTTCATTTAAAAAATTTGTTTTTACGATAACCGTTTTCTACCATRGTTAAAAGAACACTAAAAATCATGCAATTTAATTTACAAAGGCAAGAGAACATTCTTTCTTACTTAATTATTACTTATTTATTCAGTATTTTTGATGTATTGTTGCAAATGAATAATAGATTAAGAGAGGCAAATGTAATGATCCGGCAGCAAATGATYAACACTTTCTGTTTAAATTGATTCTGTAATCTTTCTGTTTTCATTCGTTCATTATTCATGTCGTGGAAATTAAGACAACCAAGTCCATCGGAAGGTTGAATGAATAGTGAAATGACTTAATTCAGGAACTATATGGATTTGTATTTTATGTATTATGCATGCGAATAAGATACTTTATCTTTTGATATCCCGCTTAATTTCTCGCTCAAACCATGCTTTTAAGGAATTATACTTCAATAAGATGATGCGTGGTGTCTGTTGGTCTGTTTGTCTGTCTGTCTATCTGCTGTATCTCAGTTTGTCTAAAACGGTTTGTTTGACTGTTTGTCTGTCTGTTTAACTCAATTCTTTTAGTCCTGTCTGTCTGTGTGCTGCGTGCTTAACTGTGTGCCTTTCTCTCTCTTTGTTTTAGTCTCTCCGTCCGTCTGTCTGTCTGTCTGTCTTTCTGTTGCTGTCTGTCTCTCTGTCTCTCTGTCTGTCTGTCTGTCTATTTTCTAGCCCCATGCGAAGAAATACCGTTTTTTTCCACTGCAGTCGCGCGTTAATTAGAAATCTTGGTATAGTGAAACATTCGCGCATGCCTTTTTACTTGTCGATGCTGTCCAATATTTTCATCAAGCCTGTTTTTAATCATTTGAAATAATATTTCCCTTTTAAAGGACAGGGTATGGATGATGGTCGTTACCATGACGACTCTAGGGTTTGGTGACGTAGTTCCTGTCAATATCTTTGCACGTGGATTGGTTGGTTTCGCCTCGGTTCTTGGGATCTTTCTCATGGCTTTATTCATAAGCGTTGTCCACGAGACCTTGCAGCTAACACAACAAGAAAAACGTATCTTGGCCTACATAGAGAATGCTGGTTAGTGCGAAAACTGATTTTTAGCTATGTTGCATGTTGTTCAAGTTAAAAGGGGGGATATAGGGGCGGGCGATGTGGCCGACCTGCCCGACCCTTTCAGTTTGGGGTCACTTATTTTAGTCCAAAATACAGAACGCAGGAATCATTTAAGGTTGCAGCCATGTTTAATGATGTTCACTATAGGAGGATTGTAATCATCCCTAAGAGAATAAAAGTGACAGCCATGTTGGATGATGTTTTTAATCATTTATTTTTCATTCATTTTTCCCCAGAACATTTGAGAACAAAAAAGACGATGGCAGCACGCTGCCTTCAAAGCTGCTGGAGATACAGAAGCTTCATCAAAAGACACGGCAATGCCATAGAGATCGGTGATTGGTTCAAGCTACAAAGAGCAAGGTTCCTACAACACAAATTCTTTGAAACAATGCGGCAATGGAGAACAGTCAGAAGAGCTTGGACAAGAGGTAACAAAATCGTAAAAGATTAACATCTGGAGTTTCCGTAGTGTAGTGGTTATCACGTGTGCCTAACACGCACAAGGTCCTGGGTTCGAGCCCCAGCGGAAACATTTTTCAATAAATTTTTCTTTTTACTTAAATTTAAACGTAAYTTTTTGCGTTACCTCATTTCTTTTATTATAATATTTGAATGTTTTAACTTTTTAATGCTTATTAGAAAATCTCTGGTATCTGAAGAAGTAAAAGGCTGAAAAATGCCGTGGTTCGATTGGTTATTTAAATATAAACTAATACTGTGCGCATGCGAAAGGATGACTCGTCACGTTCCTCGGTGCTCACCATGAGAAACAGGGGTGTGGCRACTGTAACGTGCTGTCAGTAATAAAGTACAATTTATCTGTTTTGTTTTAGATGATTACTGGAAGAAATTTTTCGTGATAGACGACACAGCCATGCTGTTAACTGATGTTTGTAGAACGATTGATAATATTGAGAGACAATTAGGAATACGACAAGGACAAAAAGGCAGCAAAAACTCACTTTATAGGAATCCATCTATCTACAGCCCGGTTCCCAAAAAGCAAGATACGGTAAGAAGAAAAATTTGAATTTGACAGTAAAATATACAACTTCTTACCCTCCCCTCCCCCTCCCTATTCTTAGTAAGGACTTTGAACTTTTGCAGAGGCATTATGACGACTTGTGATACCCATAACCTTTGTGTAGGCATCAACTTCCATATCACCGCCATCTTGTTTTAAGAAGAACTATCGTTTTATAACTATTAATATTTTTACGTTTTTATCTTAAATATTTTTGTCTTTTTTTCTGCAGCAAGAATGTGATAGAGTCTTTGAGTATCCGTCAATCAGTTTTCAAACACCTCTTCCTTCTCCATGTTACCATCCGAACAGTGTCCAGGCCGTTCTGGTAGATTCCTGGAAATCTCCTGCTGAACAACAACAGCAGCAGCAAAAGAAAGAAGAACAAGAAAAACGAGATAAACCGGTTATTCAAGTGGAATCTCAAAGCTTAAGAGACCCGCCAAAGCCCACAAATAACAACTTAGAAAACCATGCCCCGAGTCATGAAGATACGCGAAACAAAAGATATCTCCTCAGACGACCAGACTTTATTCGAAAAACAAGTGACATAAGCACCTCGAGTGATCATATTGACCGAGGTGCTATGCCTTTGGAATTACTACAGTCTAGAATTGACAGCGTCGAAAACTCGCTTGATCAAATCTACGGGAAAGTTAAGGGCGAATTGCGGGACATTCGCGATGCTATAAAAACTCTGGCTGCGTCAACGACGCCTGCGCCACGAACACCGCTCTGGTCGCCTGCGATGACAAGAGATGGAGAAACCTCCAGAGCTGATCCGATATTCTCTTACGCTAATATAGAAAAATACGATATTTAATAATGATGTGTAATATAAATAATAGAAATTGTCCATGTTGTTAATCTATTACCTTTTTTTGGTAAATTTAAATTTTTTTCCTTGCATTTTCCAAAAACATTTTAACTTTTTTTTTTTTTTTTTTTTTTTTTTTTTTTTTT
>NW_022261671.1:164694-175409 GCF_009602425.1 Actinia tenebrosa | reverse complement strand
TTCAAGTAGTAGATAAAAATAAGAATGTGTGTCTTTGTCGGGAAGGTTTGCAAAAGGTTAAGTGAAATGTAGGGAAACGATGAAAACGTGGTCACGTTTGCCGTTTGCGAGAAGGAAAAACGGGAATCTTAATCTGCCTATTATCTCAAGAATTTCCCGAATATTTTATGCTTTTTGTGCAGTGTTTGTTTTTGTTTTTGTTTTTTTTCTTTAAAACATTAAGGAGTACGTTCTCGCATTTCTATGTCGGCCCTTCTTTTCAAGCTGCTGACTAATCTTTTGTGCTTTTATTGCAATGGTATACTGCACCATTGGAGCATGCGCTGTTTAGACTCGAGCTTTTTAGACCAAAAGTCGTTCTTAGATTCTGCATTTTTCCTGGTCAGCAGCGACAACTGACGCTCTGAACAGAGGAAAAAAGGCTCTGGAAACAAAAATGTTAAGATCACAGAAATAATTGATAACTTTGATCTTTATCATGGTACGCGCAGTTATGATCCTACAAATTTCTGCCTCGTTTATTCTCGCCGTCAGCTATACTTTACAAGTTCTTTTTCCCCCAGGTCTGTTAAATTGTGGAATAAACTCCCTAGTTCTCTGAAGCATGCTGAATCTGTCCCAAAATTCAAAGATCTTATTTTTTATCATTTTAAGGATAAAATAACAATATTATCATACAGACCGCCTTAATTTAGCGCGTTAATAATCTTGTACAGCATTACTATCCTTTTGCCTAACGTACAAGTGTTCCATCGTTTTCGTTAATTATTATTTATTCAATTATTATTTATTCTATTATTATTATTATTATTATTATTATTATTCTACTATCATCTATTTTAACTATTTGTAGTTTATAAGGGGCTGAACAGCAATTGGGGCGATAAGTCTCCGTTATTTTCTATTGAAGAAAAAATAATATACTAAACTAAACTATTGTTACTGTACTACGAAAGAAAATGATTTTAGGACATTGTACCTTGTTCTACGAAAACTAAGGTTGTCACTGATTTCTAAAAGAGAGTGTCGGATAAATTAAGATCGTATTTTTGTAATATGTTTAGAATAATATAGAACGAGTCCAACAATAAAATCAATAACTATAAAAGATACTAAATATTACAAGTCCTTACTTGGACGCTGCTGCCGATACCTTGTACTTTGTTGATCGTTCATCAGACAGACAGGCAAACACCTCTATATAACGACCAGTCAAGGTACTATGGAGTGTCCGCATTATGGAGGTGCTCATAAGGTTTAAGGAACAATTGGGCCTAATACGGTCAGCCAAGGTACTGTGTAATGTCTGCATTATATATATATATATAGGTGACCATATAAGATAAGGCTCCTTAATACAACCAGTTAAGGGCCGTGAAAGATACGTTTCATGGCGGTGCCCAAATGGCAAGGGAAGTTGAGCCTCTCTTTATCAACCAGCCAAGGGAATTTGCAGTATCCGAATTATGGAGGTGCCCAAAAGGTAAGCGATGATATCAACAAGGCTCCTTAAAACTATCTATGTTATCGAGGTTTTYGTTAGACCACAAACGACAAGTGTCGAGCTAGGGTTTAAGTTTAGAAGAGCTTACTATTGCAGCAACATTTCTATTGTCATAGTAACGTCAACTATTCTCCACCTTGTGTTTACCAACCTTGGTCAACCGTATCCAACAAGTTCAACTAAGACAACATTTTATTTTCTCGATACATTTATACTTATATTTATACTTTTACTTACAAAAATGAATATATAAAATGCTATCCTTATACGTACTGGTTGCTCACCCCACCCCAATTCCCATCGTCTCTGGTGAAAAACCTCCACCGAAAGGGGAGGGGGTCGGGCAGCATTTGTACGTCACCTATAACTTTATGGTTTAAAACTAATTGTATAAACTACTATGGTTTAAATACTGAAATATTCCTATCGTGCTATATTGACTTTCTAAGTCTAATAATTTGAACTTTAGTTTGGAATATTTAAAATCTTAGTTTTCGTATCTTTCGTTTTGGAATCAACGTTATTTTGCAGTCAAAGCATAGTCAATCGAGCGGAATGTTTGGGAAACCTATTGTTCTAGGTTTTTGTTTGACTTTATCCATTGTTAATAAGGAAATTAGTATTTTCAGCCATACTTGCTTTGGTCCATTGTGCAGGGTTAGTATCACGTGATAGTACGGTTCAACATCAAACGCAAAACAATAGCTTTGTTCTATGGAGTTTCCAAACCATTCTACTCCAATAACTATGGTCAAACGTTTGGCTGCTAAAGACAGATGCACCTTTCATTCGAAACTAAACCAGCTGTGTTAAAAGGGAACGTATTGTTTCTTTTGGTGTTTATTCCATATGTGTTGGGGGAGGGCTCTGTGGCTCCTCCTCATCTTTGTCACTTCTCATTCCTGGTTTAAGCGAGGCACGTGTTAATCCCCAGAACTTTGATGGACTTAGACCTTTCTTGACTGCAGTGAATCGCCACCCAAGATGGTTGTGGCAATGCATGCATTCAGCTATTGTCCATGCGTACCTAGACAGATTGTCAAACATAGTAAATGAAAAATACGAATTAACAACACATTTAACCAAAACCCTTGGCATTCAAATCAACTCGTATTGTTCTGTAGTGCTAACATTCCTTACCATACAATGGACCTTAATGTAAGAAAAGAACACATTTGTACACAATCGAGGCTAAGACTGAGCAAATGCGAACTCGAAATGGGAGAATTGAATCTGGTCCAATCTGATTTACATAAGAAAGAATTTAGTTTCCCAGGGAAAAAAGACTATTGTAGTGGCTCCTGTCATGGCTGCCATCACATGGTGCAAAGCCTCTATACAACAAAAATATAATGATTTCAAACTTACCCTGGGAACCAGCTATTTTCAGCTGTAGGTCGCCCTCTTAGCCTCACTCCAGTGGCTTTATAAAATGTCAATGTCTCATGTACCCATCCACTAGGATTGACGTAAGCAGCTAGAGGACCATCAAGTGACATACTACAATGAAAAGGAAATGGTATGTATGCAAACCAATAATCAAGGCATAAGAGAGAGAGTTTTTGAGACTAGATAGACTAGATTGGGAAGCACATGTGGTGTAGCAGTGAGAGTGCTTCAATGTGATCAAGGTTTGAGTCCTGCTGGCCTCCAAGATATGTGTGAGTGGAGTTGTTGGTTTTCTCCTGTGCTTTGAAGGATTCTCTGTTTTCCTCTCCCTTCTCAAAAATCAACTTTCAAATTCCAATTCGATCTTTGGGCTTTCACCTAGTTGGAGCCGAGCTCTGTTGTTATTGTCCCATGCTGTGATACAACAGCTAAAGCTAAATAGATTTAATAGAAAACATTTAATAGAAAAGAGATCGAGTTGATGAACTCACCAGAATAAATCATTTTTGTAGCAAATAGTAGTATTACAATCACCACAACACAAAACACTACACTATAAAGACAAAATATTAAGTACTGCATTGGTTAATGTCTTAATGAAATATCTTTAGTAATAAATCATCAATTATTAGTAATAATATTAATTATCCATTAGTCCAGAATAAGGGGTGGCTCTAACTTCTTGGTCCCCCTTTTCTGCATGTATAGGTATCGGGTGTGGCATGTGTAATAGCATGTATTATGAGGTGGGGTGATGATCACAAGTTTTCTTTGCCCCCCCCTCCCTTTGTCATGGGCGTGGCATGGTGGTACATACCCTATACATCATTTTGAGTTCTTTACGCAGCCTTTCTGTTGTGGAATCAACGTACAGCAACTCAAGCTTTAAGCTGTCATCCAAAGGGAGGTTGGCTGCAACCCAGTACGAAAAATCTAAAATCACAAAAAAATCCATGCCTGATCATTTTTAGTCTTCTGCGCAGCTGCTATTAGTGTTGTCACACAAAGCTTACTGAGTGAGCGTGGGTTGATGACCCTAAGACTGGCTGCTTAGGAGACTAGATACTTTAATGCTAATCTTGTATTGTGGAAGGAAATGTATCCAAGCATATTACTCTACTCAGAAGCTGGGTATGTCCCTTTTAACGGGTTTGCCTAATGGTTGGTTTTGGGTCCTCTGGGGCATCTTATGGTTCTTTGGGACATCTTTTCTATGGGGTATAATTATGCAAAGGACATTAACATACACTACCTATGGGGTCCTTGGGGACATTATCTAGCCTTATTGTTTGACTCCATCTTTGTAATTCTTTTTTAACTTCATCCATCAACGTGAACTAAGGAAACAAGAGAAGAAATAAGAAACAGTGAGGTTTTTAAAAGAAAGGGAGAGGCAGGGATGTGCAAAGAAATTCCCTGACCCTCCCCTCCCCTCTGGTTATCGTTACTTACTGGATCATAAAGTTTGTAGACCCAAGCCGGCCAGCTGCTCAARCTCGTATTGATCTGGTACAAAAACCTCAGTTTTAGACAACAAAACTTTTAAAGGTCATTAGATATGTTGAAGAAATAGAAAACGTGTGTGTGTGTTGTCTGCAATAATTACAAAGCATGCGAGGGTTGGCAGAACGGTGCAGAAGTGTTAGGAGAAGCATGACATTTAGCTAAAAGCTTCTCAATACTTCTTGAATGTTCTGCCAATCCTGAAAACACTTTCATTTATCGCTGATCTCATTCTTATTTTGGCATTCCACAAATTGATAGTTGTGCCTGCAATATGATATTTTTTGAATCATACCATGTTCCTCCTTGTAGAACCAAGTCTTGACTTACTAAATGTGGGCCTAGATCTCTCTAGACTACCATTACATGTTGCTTGGCAACCAGACTTGTGATAGCAAGAGATAAGGCCTCCTTCTGGGTGTGAAGACAACATTATCTCAGGTAATATATACACTTTTGCCATAAGAATTCTGAAAGATATTATAGCAACAGTGCAAAGAATATTAAATTCAAGTTTTGGGTTTGCAATATATATACATGTGGCAGTCTTATAATATCTGACATTGTCCATTTATCACCACATAAGTCTGCAGAAGGAGGAAAGCCAGGAGAACGCTTGAAGCAAAGGAGCTGAATGACATGGGACTCTAGGTCCTGTTTGTGGCCACCCTCTTGGTCCTTCTTTATTGTATATTCATACTATTATTAATTATTTTTCTTTTCTTTTTTCTCTTTAGTTTGTTTGCTATTATTGTTTGCTATTGTTGAGAAATTTTGAAGGCCAATAAAGTTGTTTAAAAATAAAAACCCTATACAGATGTGATGTCACCCCAGACGTTAGCGGTGAGTGTACCACACCACGACACGCCCAGTAACTGAATCCCCTTATGATAATCGAACAATACCCGTCCTACGTATACATACCCATCCACTTGTCTTCTTAAGTCTACAATCTTGAACCTCTGTCGACCAGTGGCTTTAATTATCATGGTTGTTATTCCAGCTTCCACTTCTTCCTTCATGGAAAAGATTTCTACTGTCGTTCCTATAGATTCTTTCAGTTCATTCTGACTTACTCCGTGTCTGAAGGCAAACATTTTTAACATTACTATGGCCATTAAGTTTGTTTTATTCTATAGCTTGCTATAAATATGTGTTATTTCTGGTCTTGAATGGAAATTCTACCCGCTGAATGGCAAGTTTTCAATAGAAATGCCCATACGTGATCTAGCAGGATTGGGGAGGCAGTGTTTGCATGCCCTTCACTAATGGCTGGTAATGAGACTCATCAGATTTATTTCGGTTGATTAGTAACCAAGCAATAGAATACTATTTGTATTTATTTATTTATTTGCTTTACTCTCTAGTCAATATGAGATTTATTCAGGCAATTGATATCAAGCTACAGAATACTCTCTAGTTGATAGCACATGATAGAAAGTGTTTGGCTACTGTAGATAACGGGATTCATGACCTTCGTTCAGCTTTTTGATAACCAGCAACTAAAATGCATGGGCACRTTTCCTACTTTATTCTTTTGTTAAGTCTTACTTTGAATTGACCAAGCCAAATGTCCGATCCTTATCTATGACGTTTTTCATCATTGACACTGCCTGTAAAATGAAATTGCAAAATTAGAAAAACAAACAACTGTATTGGAAGAGTAGAGCAAGTGATAGAGCTTTAGACATGGGAAATGTAGAAAGAAGAGATGGCAAAATGAGAGGGATGAAAGAAAAGCATGAAAATGGAGACATGAGAGGGAGGGAAAGGATATAAAAACATGGAGGTGTGGATAGGCATTATTGAATATTATAGATGAGAAATAAGAAGGGATCAATAATTATATATGGGAATGAGATGGAAGGAAAAATGGAAGCATGAGAAAAGGAAAGAAATGCAAAAGTAACAATGGAAACCTAGAATCGTTATACCTGTGGATGAAAGAGATGTAAAGGTAGAGTCTGTCCTGGCACAAGGACGACTGTAGGAAACACCATCAAAGGTAGCTCTATGACGTTGTTTGGTTCTAAGACAGTTCTGCCACTAAACTCATCCATCTCTTGTCCTAAATACTGAAGAATACATCAAGAGAATACATCAAATATTCATAATGTAATTATAATAATATACTATCTTTAATATGAAAAAAGAAAGGAAGAAAAAAAAATATTTGAAAGTATTATGGCTTGACATGCAAAAGTTAGACTAGCGATAATGAATTTGTACACTTTTTATGCACAAGCTTTTGACCTTCACATCTTGATAAAAAAAATACATGAAGAGCATTACAGCTCGACATGCAAAAGTATGACTGGTGATAATGTAAGATTTGCATACTTTTATTCGCAGGCTTTCATATGTTAAACCAATACATTTTGATGCAAAGGACAAAGCTGGCTGGTTTTACCAAACAAGGCATGCAAAAGCTCATTTGGCAGCACAAACCCTGTGCATAGAAGTATGCAAAGACATTAAATCTGGTCATCATTTTGCATGTCACACTGCAATACCTGGACAGCTCAAGACTATTTCAAATAAATCAACCTACAGTGCTGACAGATCTTAAGGTAATGAAATTAGTTTATATTTTTTCATATTGATTTTAATATTAGTGAAAGACATATACCTCATGTCTAGTTGGTAATGCTGGATCGTACGTGATATTGATAGGTCTCGTACCTCCGTCATCATCGCTTCCAGCTAGAGAAAAATAAAAGAAAGACTCACGACAGAACATCTTAAAATATATTTTTTTCAATGTTTACAATTTTTGTTTACAATTCGTACAAAATTCTAAATATTGAGTTAAGCACTGCAGGAAGGAGAGCTGGAAATTTGAACCCCTTAGCGAAACAAGAATTTAAACTTTGATCTCCTTTGGCGTAAAAMTGAGATCGAAATGTTAGATTCAACATTTTCGTTCTATGAGATGTTTATGTCAAAATTAGAATTGAATTCGTCATAAAATCAAAGGACGTTTTTTATCAATGGAAAAACTGTTAACCCTGGAGAAAAATAAAGTTTGTGAGTTCTTTTTACCTTCASAACTAGAGCTCTCTGTTTCTGACTCGCTGTAAGGTTGGATTTCTTCAAGAGCGTCGTAGCCATTTTCAATATCTTCCTCTTCTTCGTCCGCCATGTTTGTTTTGAAAAGAGAAGCGTTTCACAGAATCATGGGWAATAGTATTTCATAGGGGAGGGGAGGGTGCTGAATAATTTTTGACATCTTTCTTTCTCGACAAAATAAATGTTTGGAACGTTTTTTGGATAGCATTTCGAAAGAAAATTCGTTGAATTTAACATATTTTTCATTTAATTATAATTGTTAATAGCAAATATGTGAATCATAGTTTTAGGGGGAAAATATCATTAGTTTTACTTTGTTAGAGTCCGAATCATTTCATTCGAAAGCGCGAGCTTTTTTCATTTATATCTATGGTTGTTTGAGGCTATTTTTTGATATTTTATTTTATTATTTCATTTATTTATTTCGGTTTTTTATTTGTTTAGGTTCCATTCCTTTCTCTGTCTCAAATGTCATTGTAACCAGCCAATCAGAATACGAATCGTAACTCAATGTGCAGTTGTCCAACAGCAGCAAAACACGAGCCAACTGGGCGAAGAAACGTCAATCTTATCTAGTAAAGCACAGATTTCTCTTCAAAATAACGCTACAACACCACGAATCGTCTGAAAAACCCTTATTCTACACCAGCAGGAAGAAATAAGGGATATTTATGCTATGAATTACGAACAGTTATTCGTTTTAACAACAGCAGCGTTGAGCGTGTTGGCGGCAGACTTCGCTTTAGCAAAGGACTATTATCAGATTCTTGGAGTACCAAGAAACGCTTCAGATAGACAGATTAAGAAAGCTTTCAGAAAAATGGCCGTTAAATACCATCCGGATAAAAATAAGAACAAAGATGCAGAGGAAAAATTTCGCGAAGTCGCTCAAGGTAAGTTAAACGTGTACCTAATTATGTGCAATGTTTGTATTTCCGCACTCAGTGACGAACTTATTTAATTGATTTTAAAGTCAAGATTTTTAAGAACTGTGTCTTTATCGTCTTTTTTTGTGTTTGGTAATACAAGATGGGGAAGAAAGGATAGTTTTAATAATTTTTTACGTCGGTGGCAACCATTAAAGTGCACCTTGTTTTGATAAATCGTGTCGTTTATCAGCTTGCGAATCTCGAATAAATTATTTTCACGATTTCGTTCTTTTTTCTGTCGAATCATTTTACTGTAGTGCTATGTAAATACCTAAAGTTGCTTCGAAATCCGGAAATTCTTTACTCGTACTTTAGTATTGAATATTTTCCAAGAACAGCTTTTAAAATTATTATTGACATTAATTCTTGTGACGTCAACTATTTCTTATGTCAGATTAATATAAACTTAATAAAAGCTTCTTTCGGTCTTTTTATTTATTTTTGAAGAAAGTAAGCAAATAATTTCTTGCTTTAACGATGATTCATCGAAAAGGAAAGGGAAAATTTTTCACCAGCTAATTTTAATCCTTATAAAAATGCTAATAATCCTAATCCTAATAAATATTGAAATTACAAGTATTGTTTGTTCAGATTACTTTCGTAACATTTATTGATTTACTTTTGCAAGCCCTCTAGTTACTCTGTTTATAGTGGAAATTTATTTTCAATATATCTTAATGTACTTTAAATTCTATGTATTTTTTATCGGATGACTAACTCCTAAAGTGATGAAAGAAAAAAATATTTGCTGGAGATTTCTTCTTAAATGGATATTATCCACAAGACAAGATAAAGATTCCAATTTATTATATAATTACCAATGAAATATCTATTTTTCTCTATTTCGAAAAATTGATATCTTCACGCGTGAAAATAACATGTTATTTTCACGTGTGAAAATAACACCATTGCGATGGCTATTCAAAAATACACGGAAAGAATTGCCTGAAAAAGCCAAAACATACTTCATTGATAATTATATACTAAACAGAATATTACATGGGCGCTTGGAGATACGAAATTTATCTTCTCGTGTTGAAAATCTCTCACTCGTTCGCTGCGCTCACTTGTGAGAGATCTTTTCAACACTCGAAGATAAATTTCGTATCTCCGCGCGCCCATGTAATATCCTCTATATATTTTTATTACATGAATTAATATTCCTTTAGCTAGGTAAGAAAAGTTCCTCAAAAAATGCACAAATATGAAGAGGGAATAGAGAAAAAATTATCAAAAAGCAGATGGACAGATATGAATTGGTCTGTTAATTAGTCTAAACAGAATTAGATTTTCAAATGATGTTTTGATCAGCTTTGTCAACTAACTAATATACAGTATACAAAAAAGAGTTCAATCGTGCATGTCTTTTTGTCATATTTTCATAGAACTTGTTTAAAAATGAGAAATTTTTGGTCTTACTGCTAGAAAAAAATTTTTGTTTTTATCCTGAAAAAGATAGTAAAATACATGACTCCAGCACTTTCTCACTGCCATCATGTGCACAGGTGATTTCTTAAGATGTCGTTCCATTTCTTTTTAGATCCATCACTGCTTAAGGTCCTTACACATGAATGGTTTTGCTCCTGGGTCTTGCTCCTGGAGTAAAGCTCCTTCATGTGTACCAACGATTTCATAGGTATAATCAATCCTTGAGAGCAGAATTTTCTCCCAGCAAAATGTTCCATTGTTATTAAACTGCTTAAATATCCAGGAGCAATGTCCAGGTTGCAAATTAAAAAACCCAAAAAAATTAAATCCATTTGACACCTTCAGGGCCCTTCAAAATGTTATTAGTCAAGTTTGCAGCTCCATAAATCCATTAATGAAAAAGGTTAACATATTATGTTTGAATTCACAGCATATGAAGTATTATCAGATGAAAACAAAAGAAGACAATATGATCAATTTGGAGAAGAAGGACTTAAGGGAAATGGTTTCGGAGGAGGCGGTGGCGGGGGATTCGACTTTGGTGACATTTTCGGTGACTTTAACTTCGGTGGTGGACACAAAACAAATGGAAATGGATTCAAGTTTTCTTTCGGTGGTTTTGATGATTTCTTTAATGACAATGAGGAGGAAGAAGATGAAGATTTTGGTGGAATGCACTTTGGTGGATTTGATTCTTTTTTCGGTGGTGGTGGTCATGCTAGACATCAGGAAAGACAAAATATGTTTGGAGAAGAGTTTCAAAGGACAGCAAGACGGTCAGAGTTCCATCAGTCTAGTGGAGGTAAGTAAGCACTTTATGATTATCCTTTGTTATCATGGAGAATAACACTGTAGACTTCTGACAATCAAACTAGAATCAACATGTATCTCAT
>NW_022261671.1:144888-163553 GCF_009602425.1 Actinia tenebrosa | reverse complement strand
GTCATCATGTATTATCATCATGTGTCATCATCAATATGTATCACCAACATCATCAGTATCACTTTGACTGTTTTATTGTTATTGATAACATTAATGAATTATTTTCTCTATTTAAGGTGGAGGAAGAAGTTGTACAACTGTAACAAGACGGGTCGGCAATATGGTCACAACCTTCACAGAATGTACATAGCAAATTCATAGATTTAAAGACTGATGGCTAACACACACAAAATGTTTTGGTGTCTGATCTGCTACTACTACACAGTATATAACTTTTTGCAGTTATACTAGACATACTATTTTTGATTTACATTGTTGGGAAAAATTTATCTTTTTTCTTGTGCCCAACTGCAATTTTCTATTTTTTGTTGCATTGTCAGCATGAGAGGAACTTACATTGTGTATCTTGGCTTGCAACAACAGCAGCCTACAAAAAATGTTGCAGAATGTTCAAGCGTTTGAAATTTTCTCTGGAATTGCATGCATTTTTTGATAAGCATGTTTAAGGCTGCAACTTTTTTCCTGCCACAAAATTCAAAATTCCATTGTTGGTGCAAGAAACATTGTAGCATGTATTGCATATCAGCAATACATGCAAAAAAAAAAAAACATTTTAATGCTTGCTATCAATTTTCCAGTCCTAATATGCTTTAATAACTATGCTAAACCTATGGCAGTGGTAGCTTAACTTGAATGACCCACAGCGTTAAGATTTTCATTTTGTGTGTGTTAGTCAAAATATTAATTATAAATCAACTGCTCTAAATGAGAAGAGTTGGTATCTCGATGATGTTATCTGAACAACTTTTGTATAATATTATGGTATAATTTAAAAAAACCCACATTTTCAAGTTGTTGTTTTTGACTTTATTGAACATGAATTTTTTATGCCGTTTTATTTATTTAAAAAAATCATGCAATGTGACTTTCCAGGTTTAAATATTCTACAAAAAGTCCATGTTATAATGCATGGAAGAGAAAGGAAAAGAAGAAGAGGCAAAGAGAGGAGAAAAAGAACGATAGAGAACACAGAGAGAAACAGAAAGAGGGAAATCATGAAAGCAAATGTTTTCATATCTACTCACATAGTTTAAAAACTTTCCTACACAACAAATGTACTGTACAGTGTAATAGAAGCTTTGTACCATTACATGATGGCAGCCATGACAGGAGGCAACGAACAAATAGCAGATTATTGATGCATGCAAATGAGACAAAAAGCATCGTATTGACCTGATAGCCTCACTTGTATGATTCTTAAACAAAATAATATCTTATTGTAGGCTCAACTGTAATCTGGTTTACATGAGAAAGAATTCAGTTTTCCAGGGAGAAAAAAATTATTGCTTTGCCTCCTGTCATGGCTGCCATCATGTGATGTTTCAAAGCCTTGGTCGACCCTCCGTCTATATATTTTAATGTTTTACTATTCTACTAAACTGACTCTTGAAGTTCTTCGAGATTTGGTAGCCAAAATGCCTGAAAAATACAGAAATAGAAAATGATTGTATGAATGGACCATAAACACTCTTCTTTTRTGATCTCCCAATCATTGGAAATTCCAATCCCCTTCCTTGTGGAACTACACAATATACCCCACCCCCACCCCCTTGGAAATTCCAATCTCCATCTACTGGGGAGATTATGTAATTTATCTAGAATTACACAATAGAATAATCTAAAACTTACCATGTTGGTACAAGCACTAGCCAGCATCATATATTTTGGATTAAATGCCATACACTTGGTAGGACCTGGATGATTTCCATCCAGCGTTACCACCTTATGACCACTGTCTGATGCCCATATATGGATGCGGCCATCCTGAGATCCTAATGAAACAAGGTGGTCATTGTTATTTTTAAAAGCACAATTTTGATCGATAGAAGCTTGTTTAGTTTGGCAGTTGCAATACATCCTTTTCAGTGCATGAGGGATGTTCTGGCATGCTAATGCCCAGTCTGCAAAAATGGCAATGAAAAATAAGGAGTGAGAACATAAATTTTCAATGCCTGTTTCCCTCAACAGTCCCTTTCACAGTTCCCTGCACCATCTTGAAAGGTACACTAGCCGTTCCTTTGCATCGAAGCAAGATGAATGGTAAGCTTGCGATGATACGACCTTTTTCAACACATTGAACAAATTATTCACACGTCTCTATTATTGCAAGCTCACTGTTCATCTCGATTCAATACTATTTCTTTCTGGTCTGTTGTCATTGTCCTATGCTGTAGTATCAAGCTAACAAAAATTTGCTCTCACCTGAAAATACATACTGTGAATCTGGACTAAAGCATACATCCACAGGATTGGATTTTGAAAATGCATGTCCCTTTGGAAAAGATAAAATATATTCTTTTAATTCTATTAAACAGACTTTTAAAGAAGTTAAAAAGGATAAACAATACAAATAAAAAATGGGGAATACATGTAACTAAACATATTTCTAAACCTAAACAGCATGTGTGCTGATTTAATGAGCCATTATTTGCTCTGATTTTCAATCAATGCAATAATTTTCTTTTCGTGGATTTAATGAGGAAAACTTACAGAAAAAGCATGCAGTTGATTTCCTTGGAAGGCATCAATCAAGTAAATGATACCACAATTGGTAGCCACAAGAACCATCTTGCCGTCTGAACTGAACTTGATACTGGTCCACTCTGCAGCTGGATCTGTTTGAATATGGAAGGTGGAGAATGGCCCCTGAAAGGAATATGAAAAAATGATCAGACTCCTTGTGAAAATCATAAGATTTGTCAGTATCTTCATTTTTCTTCCTTTCTTTCTCCCTTCCTTTTCATCCTATCCCCTTTACTTTGTTTGCCTGTCTGCCTTCACTTCCTCTCTTCATCCCATCCATCCATCTCTCTATCAGACTATGAAAGTGATCATTTCATGAAAATCAAACTCTTTATTATGTAGAGAGAATAAGAGAAAAATATCCGGCTGCGTTACCAGCGTGGTTGGTCCTTGTAGTGTAGTGGTTAACACATTGGACTAGAATACTGAAGACGTGGGTTGGATTCCTGCCAAGAGCATTTGATATTTTTCTCTTATTCTCTCTACTTCATTATACACACCGAACGCATAATTTATTACTACTATACTATCTTTATTATGTACTGTGGTCTAATCACAGCATAACCAAAGAGCAAAACCTGAGCTGCACTGAACATCCAGTCAAGATTAACCTTAAATTATTTGCTATTTTCATTTCTTTGAAAGCAGCCGTTACCATCAGTTACCTTGTCAAATGATCTCAGATCGTATAGTTTTATCATTTCACAATCAATTCCTGCAGCAAAGATCAGTCCTTCAGGATCAAACGCAGCTACAGGTCTTCCATTCACATGCATCAATCCCTATACGATCATTAATAAATCATTAGTAATGACGACAATAAATATTATAACAAAAGGTAAGCATTTATAAATAACAATTACAACGCTACCTGGCAGTTTGGTGATCTCAGGTCCCATATTCTAAGAGTCTTATCCAAAGATCCTGATAGAAAAGCATCTTCTATAGGTGACATATGAAGTGTTGTAACCCTGAAATATAATGATATTAAGTATTAATTAAGGATAGCTAGTGTGAACTTATTTCTTTCCCCTTGAAGTTTCTGTGATTTACTTTACCCTTGAAGTTTCTGTGATTCAATAAACATGGTTGGCTATTGCCATCAATGCACACTATACAGTAAGTGGTAGATAAGGTGCCAATTACGTGTTGGTAAGTAGTGCACCAACCACTTAACAGACATCTTACAGTAAGGTGCTGGTTGATTGCAATATCCAAGAGGGTCAATCTTTAATCTACTGATGTTTTGACTTTTAACATCAACAGGTATACATTTCTAGTCTTTTAAGGATAGAAATTAGCATGAGCAAAACCCTAGAAAACCTGCTAGATATTTGGAGTTGTTTATAAAAATTAGCCAGTAGTGCATTTGAGATCAGGCTAGTGCTTTAGGAATTTCTTTAACAAATACACCAATACCTTTTTGTATGTCCTGGAAAATATCTTAAATATTTGTTATCATGAAGAGATAGGTATCGAATAGTGTCTGGAACAAAAAAAATAAAGTACATGTTATACTAATAAACATTAATAAATAATAATAACAAATAAGCACCACTACTAATGGTCTCATTGTTCCCATTCAATTTTGGACATTTTTGGTACAGGACTAAAAATAATGGCCCGTCATCATACAATGTCCTGTCACAATTATTGGAACTTAATTTTCCAGTCAAATCTTTGCCTTGTCAGTCATTTTGACAAGTGATGTTGAGCTAGAAACAAGGTATGACAGAGCTAAAACTAATTTGGCAGATCAATATAACTGGCAACTGACCAGCTGTTGTTTTTAGCCCTGTTTGTATCTTCAACAACAGAAATCTTTCCACAAGCGCTTGACCAAACCATAACACAACGACAAAGCTGCTATACTGCAAACCCTGCCAATACCCCTGAACCATGATGGGCAAAACCGCTGGCTGATTGGACTCGGTTTTAACTTTGGCTAAATTACATTCAGGTTCAAATCATTAAAGATTTGATGACAGCATTTGCTCCTTATTGGCTTCCAGTCATTCATGATCAATGACAATTGTGCAACTGGGGGGAGGGGGTAAGGAAATTTTTTTACTTCTCAATATTAATTTGATCACTAACTCTTACTTCTATACACTTATATTTGGGGTGGGGAGGGTTTGAAGAAAATTCACTATTCATTAYTGAATGGGACTCGTGGAATACCTACCATCAACTTTAGTTGAAGTGTGTATCACTGTGTTCGGTGCATGTGTGAACTGGATGTTTGAAACACCATATTTCTTACTGTAGATTGTTTTCTTGGGTCTGGAATACAAAGATACATTGCATGTTTTTTCTTCTGTTGACATCTGCTCAAGATGTACGATAGGTTAGACCTTCCATATAAAACTTTTCCATTTTAAGCTTAAATAAGCTTACATGAACAAAATATTGTTAGCACTGTCACAACACTGTCACACACATTCCAGACAGATATTGTTCACTGATGTCAATATACGTACTGAAAATACATAAACAGTATCTCATATTCACCATAAGTAATACTAGGAACAGTAGTATAGGAGTATAAGTGTTAGTTTATAAGTTTTTCCCCCGAGGTTTCAAACACTCACTTGCCATCGACAGTATCGTAAATGACGATAGAATCATCGTTACTACTCGTGATCAGACTTTCGCCGTTAGCAGAGAAGGACATATAGTTGACATAATCACTGTTTTCTCTGAAAACCTTGGCCACCTGAAAGGCTCGTAGCACGCTATCTTGAAGTTTCATTTCTGTGTTTCTCATTGTCTTCACGAATCCGCCATCTTGGATTTACGACCAGACTCCCCCGACTTATGATTCCACACAGGAACCCCAATGTCAGTTTAAGGAAAGATCTAGCCTGCGTCACATCCGGAATTTGTGACGCAGCCTAGGAAAGATCTTGTGTCCTGAATTTCTACGAATTTTATTATTTTTTGGATAATCTCGCTCAAAACCAATTGGCTTTCTTAAAACAGCAAAATTTTGACAATACTTTCGACAAAATAAACCTGAAAGAAGCTCGGTGGAGCAATAACGTTAGCCTAACACTCCCCCCCCCCCCCCCCATGTTAAAAACACACCCTCGCTCACGATTGATAGTAATTTGCACAAGCAGATTTAGGGAATACTAATAACCAAAATTATTTATCTATTTAGACCTAAAATATAATTTAGGAAGCAAAAGAAAAAGAAATTTTCAATTTTGTCGAAAAAAATACAGTACTGTACTAATTTTGGCTCCTTGAATAATTATATTCCGCGCGTGCGGTAAGAGCTTGTTTACATTATCCCCAGCAGCTAGGGATAATAAGTTACAAGATAATATAAAACACCAAAACTTACCACTTAAGCAAAAATAAGACTATGCTATACAAAAACTAAGAAAACGATAAGTCAAAAGATAAAAATCAATAATAAAATCAATGTTATTTTATTGAAAAAAGTATCACAAGTACAACAGAGATCTTTTCAGGGATCGAGTTGCGAATTATTATCAGTATCGTGATTCATATCACAAAGCAGAGGCTCGAAGGGTGTTTTCCATCGCTCCTCAATATTGTGTACAAAAAATATCATTGAAAACTGATTTAAATTTTAAGTTTTTTTTGTTGATTATAAATGGTATTACGAAAAAGTACAGATTACGAATCCTTGTTTTACCAGCCACTCTTGCCCTCGACCATATGAACGGCTACGCCGAGAGGTAGTTTTACTCCACGCATCAATAACTCTGTAATCTGGCTCATGGCGTCGATACAAGCTTCAAATGGCGACAAACAAACGTACCATCCTGCACAGAAGAACCCAATGGGCCAGGCAAGCAACAAAAGCACTATAAACCAGATGATAGCCCACAGAACATTCATGGTATTGGTTCACTAAGGCCACGTCGCAAATAAGATACGATTATCTTTCTCGTCGTCCTGAAACACGCCAAAAACATTACTTATTCTGTACTGGAGAAACAGCGCAAAGGTATGTTAAGCTCTTACAAACCTTGTTAATCTTCTTTTACAGCTAGAAGCGTTGATAATTGGAACGGTATACGCAGAAGAACACAACTCCGGAATATGAASAACTGATCTATAATTTATGCGAAATTGTAACTTTTTCGTTTACTGAATTAATCATTAACCATTATTTCATAATATATCGTCTTTCTAAAATACCGTGTTAGTAAATAAGCCCGAGGCCCATAATCACATTCGTACATGACAAGGTCAAACCAGGTTCTAAAACAAACTGTTTTACGCTTTATTGAAAGTTTTTAAAGGGCTTCTATTCTTTTTGACGTTTGGCCACGTAGAGGTTGGCCTCTATTTAGGCCAACCTAAATGATTTTGTGAACCAACACCTGTTTCTTATCCGGTTTCGTATTGTTTTGATGTTCGACGGCTATTAGTTAGCAAGGAAAAAACAAACACTAGTAATAACTAGAAATTTTCATGGAATTCTTAGGTTCTGTGGGCTGACAAAATAGGTCATTTTTAATGAGGGTTTTTTGACCTTTCAGTTCAGTCAAGTCTACTTTTTATGAACTGTACAGTGGCGATGCAATCTAAGAATCAAATTCTCGTTGGAATTTAAACTACGAATATTAGTAATAAATCTGTTAATGATTTTTACGGCTATTTATTTTAGACATGACAGTTTTATTTGATTCCGTACGCGACTAAGTGGACGACACACACAAAGGGTTTGAATCCGAAAACTTGCAAACTCAATGGGATAGGACAGATATACGGCGAAGGACTAGCGTCCGAAACGTCAGTACGTTTTTTCATCTTTTCACGGTTATAATTTACCTTTTCATCATTACTGTTACTAAGACTTACGAGAAGCTTAGCATCTATGAAACCTAATTTAACTAGAAGTTTTTTTAAGATATTTCGGACGATATCCGGCGTCCATCATCAGTTCAATGACTCTCTATAAGTGTATTACAGTGAATACTAGAAAGCCCTAGGGACTAATACGTATTACAATGAAGTACTGTAAATCCTAGGGGCTAATATGCGTACATAGGTTTTATTCAATTTAATAGTTTTAGAGCGACAGATTGTCCTTGTTCGTTTAAGTCTGCTTCGGCTTGTTCATAACTTATCTTTGCCTTCATACAAGTTGGACTCAATAAGTTCGCAATCAAGTCGTCCAGTTTGAAAATAAAATTAAACTGTATTTATCGGCTAATCACCACCGCAAGTAGAGCAGTGGTGCAGCTCAACAGGGGTTGAACTGAAAGCAGCTTAGGGTGGGGCAGCTGCTATACAGTTCAAGCATAATGACCCCCGGAGCACAGCTTTTACAAGTTCAAATTTTATTTCGGGTGAATGTCATTTATTTTTGAGTGAGGAGAGAAGAAGAATGAGAAGGAGGATGAAGAAAGAAACGTACTAGCACAACAATGGACACAAGCAAAAGTTAGTACTAAGGATAAAGTAACATTCATTAAAATGTACAGTTGAGTTTGGCAAAGCATTTTGGACATTTTCTGTTACACATACAGCTTTATTAAACATTCTTAATATGTTGTTTTTAAAAACTGCTAAGTTTCTTTCAGTCCTCATGTATGTCTTTATATAAAAAAGGGGCATCTAAAAATATGAATTCACATTGCATAGGTTTATTTTATAGAGCTATACATTTCAAAAGGGATAATAAATCTTCTTCAGTATTTGACACAGTTTAGCAAGCATTTAAACATAGCAATAGTAAGCTGTTCCATGCTGGTAATAAGGCTGAGGCTGTGCACCGGGCTGAAACAAAAAATATTTTGATTAATTATTTTAATATATCCCAGAGTAAACCAATGGAGACAAGGGGTGTTGTGCCAAGGTGTGTTCTTGTGTCTTGAGGGTAAAATAAGGGTGTGACTGAGAAGTGTCTTCTATTTAGGGTTCAAAGCTCTAAGGGCTGAATTTTGAGGGCAAAAGACTGTGTGCTGCGATATCATCCTTTCCTTCTTTAATAAACTAATAATAAGCAGTCAGGGATCACTTACAGCCATATAGTTGTAGCTGTAATAGTTTGGTGTCTTTGGCATGATGCAAGTGCTGTACTGAGACCACATTTGCTAAAAGAAAATACAGAACAGCAAAAGAACATTAGCACTGAATTATACTCTAAAGTCTGGTTCACACGAGCTGGAATCCAAGTCATAAGCAACGTCCACAGACTCAGTATTTCATTCATCACCAAAATGGAAATAAAGACAAGCTCTGTTAATTAAGGTGCAGACACACGGTGCACCATTGCAAGCAACAAATTTGAATCGGGGTGACACACATTGCAACAAAATCTTGCAGCATCGCTTGTGTCAGTCTGCTATGCTAAGCGGTTGTAAATTTGGTACAAGCTGATTGGCTGGAATTTTCAAAATGTTAAAGGCAATGTTGCAGCCATGTTCACACGATGAAATTTGTTGTGTGCAATGTTGCAAGAGTGGAGCGTGATTCAACTTCAAATTCGTTGCATGCAATGTTGCGTGCAATGTTGCACCATGTGTACGTACCTTTAATGAGCAGTACACTACTGAGTCTGCAAATGTTGCAGATTTAAGGGAATCAAAGGCAGGGTAGCTTAATAGACTCGCCTCACACCTCTGGGGTGTAAGGTTTGATTTTCAGATTCAACATCACATTTGAGTTGAGTTTGTTAGGTTTCACACTTGATTCAAGGGTTTTTCTCATGGTTTTCAAAATGCTAAATTCCAATTTGATCTATGACTATTAGCTGTGCCCTGACTTTGATCAGTCCAGGGGCTGTTGCAGACTGCTTTAAGGTCTCCCACCTCCACAGGACCACACACCTTTGCACTCGTCAGKACCCTCAGCTGTTTAAATGCAAACTTAGATAGTATTCTATGCAAAAAGTGCCATCATTACCGGTGTGGTAGAGGTCTGTTGTACAGGTACTGTATCTAATGGCACAAGTATCCATTGTACTCCTTGCGCTAATGATAGAAAGAAGAAGAAAATGACTATTGACATATTTATTTTCTAGATTGATTCCTGACATCCAGGAAACACTACAAGAAAGGAAAAATGAACATTTAAGGTAAGATATCATAGAGAGTAATACAACAGCAAAAATTTCGATCAATGCCTAGACATACCATCTGTAGTTGACAAAACTGGTTCAGGCTCGTCAAACTGCCCACTACCCTATGTTAAAGAAAAAGACCTTTAAACTACTGTGAAAAAGGGGTTCACATAATGTACAGAAAACTGAACAAAACGTTCTTACCTTTCTTCGCACTGCTTCTCGCAACCGTAATTTTCGTCCGCGGAAATCTACCATGCCCTGACCATGAAAAGTGATTAAAGAACTCATTAATAATTCATGAAGGAAACACAATAGAAATCATGACCGTGAAGGAGGTTTTATATCTCATATAGATTCGTCTTCCTTTGCATAAACTTTAACTTGGATTTTCTCTATCAAACTTGGTTCATTTCGTAAAGAATGCGGTACAATATGAGAACACTACGTACACGCTACTTACCATTTTCAAGAGCGTATCTCTCACTTCTTTGTTTTCGTAAGTAACAAATCCATATCTATAGAAAGAACAAACTTTAATTTCAATAGGAAACAGAAATCTTTGAAGCTCTTGAGGCGAATCAATGCGACAAGCGTCTTGTTTAAAAGATTGACCTAAAAACAATTAGTTATAACAACAAACTGATCTAACGTTTATAGTATGATACATATAGAAGCTAGGAAATTGTCCAACCCTTTATTTAGTCCTGTACGCTTGTCGCACACTATTCGAACATCCACCACTGATCCATAGTCCGAAAAAAAATTCTCCAATTCAAGCTCCGTAGTCTGAAAAAGAAGAGAGTTCTTACAATCTTAGGACAACGCGTCATTTTATTACTAATACATTACATCTTTTAAGTATGTAATGTATTAGTAGTAAAAAGATCATGATCAGTCAATTGTTTTGGCGCGAACTATAATTGACGACGTTTGCGCTTTTTAGGAAGAATGAACGGTCCTTCATGAACTGAAAACAGTGTATCATTAACTTTCTTTATACTAATCTAAAATGGTTAAGAAAACGATGCATATAATTGAGAACATTTTGAATGCATTTCCACTTAGTATATTAAAATTTCATAGCTTATTTCATTCTGTTTGTTCCAGTAGTCAATCAATTTAGGCGCCGGTCAGTCGCGCGGCGAGTCTTCAGGACGACTCATCGCGATACGGGTCTCAACTGTAAAAGCTTTTTGACAAAGTTCTAAAGTCAATAAACAAATTCAACAATTCCTGCACTACAGTTCCACGGGATTTGGCTTAAATGCAATAGTAGTAAAGAACTAAAATGGTACAAGATGTAGTTTCAAGGTATTTTTTGATGTTCGCCATTACCGCATGGTTGGAAGCCGGAAAGCATGATAGCAAGCATTACTCTTGTTTACTGAAGTTAAAAGTGTTCTAAATTCGACCCAATTTGCTTACCCCCCTTGCCAAACCACCAACAAAGACTCTTGTGGGATGAATCCTTGTTCCATTCTACAATCGCAAGAGAAAAACATTAGATTCTTTCATTAATGTTCAATAAAAGCATTACCCCAATGCGCTGTGTTCTGACATCGGGTTGGGACCACGCAAACTTGGCATTAGTTTTTCAACCTCCTAGGTAATAAATACTTTAGAAGCATTAAAAATCCTTTAGTTATAAAAGGCAGAATCAAAGATCGGTTCACAAAAACTAAAGTTTCGTACTAAGTTTGTACAAGTAGTAGTAATTAAGCTTCTGTCATGTTGCGCAATGTATCTAGATTGTTATGACTACTATATTATTTCTTACTTGTTTTAGTACATAGAGATTTTTATAGTCCAACTACCTAAATCGATCTAGTATATTCACATGTAAAAGTTGTGATCAATCACTGTGCATTGCAATGCACGTGATTGTGATTTCAATGCTTAGTAGTATAGTTGAACATATCCAAAACTTTACTATAAACAAAGTTAACTTATAATAATTTGCTCAAAGAAGCTCAAAGATTGTTCAGTTCAAAGCGCGCTATATCGATTAGTAGCAAAGTTTGTCCAAAATGAAGAAATCTTGTACTAGCACTACCACGGATTTATATTTACGCTCATTCTTGTTCAATGGACGGTTTATATAGACATGAATTCATTCATTTTGTCCATAAGCAGCTCTATTTTTTACTATTTCAAAATTTTACAATTCCTACCTCGCCATGTGAAAGAGTTTGTATGATTCCTAGCTCTGAATCCATCGTTTAGCCGTTGTAAAATGTGAATAAAAGAGATCAACTCCTACTATAAACGATGCTAGTCTACTTCGATGACCGAATGTACAAAGTGCGCCCAGACAGCATGACTCGTCCCAAATGCATTCCTCAATATGGTTACGGACTGCTGTCAGTTAAACCCCTAGGGAACTGGGGGGGGGGAGGGGGGTTTTTTCACTAATTTTAACACGACCAAAGATTTTTATGGAATAACTTCTTTTTTATATATTTAAACCTCATAAACCTATGCATTTTTGGAAAGGTAAGATAATTTACTTTCAATTTTTACATAGAGATACTACATAAGACACAAAGAAAAAATATGAAAAATCTGTAAATTATTAGGAAAAGTGAAAAATTGTCAACAACTGGATTTCTCAAGTCATAGCTCACCAAAATATTTCTGAAATGTGACAGCAAATCACTTTATACATCACAATACTTTTGGATAAAATTTATAATTGAATAGGTTAATTTCATAGAATGACTGCAAATATTTTGATGATTGAAAATATTTTGACGATGACAGAAACTAACATTGGAAATACTAATTGTTGCAAACATTAGTGTCAGAATAAAGTTAGTTTATTCTTATCTGGATCTTCTTTGTGGTGGCCTTCCTGGTCCAGCTCTTGGTCTGCCATTCACATCTTTTATTCTCTTGGCACCTTCTCTTGAGGGATCATCAAAAAGGTATTCTTGTAAAGTGTGATACCTTTGGAAACATGGTGCTGCACACATATAGACATGACAGATTCCACACTCAAACTTTGTAAGCACACGGTGAGTATGTACTTTATATTCTCTGCGGACATCAGTTTCAACAGGATGATGAAACAACGAATGATTGAAGCGCATGTCTGCTAGCAATCTATTCCTGGATGGTGTGGCAACTTGTCGTCGAAAGGTATTTCCACCAATAAGCTCTAGGATTAGCTTCTCTTTAAATTGACTCAGGGTGTTTTGCTGTTGGGTGGATATCTTGAAAAGGATGTGGGCATTCAAAACAGCAACTTCCAACATGTGAAAGAAGATTTTATAGTACCAGATATTCCCCTTCATCAGCCTGGAACAGGTTGCAATTTTCTGGTCTCCTAAGTCAACACCACCCATGTGGTTGTTGTACATTTTGATTAGCTTCGGCTGTGGAAAGTCCTTTTTTTCCCACTTCCCTTGCAATCTAACTTTCCTTTGGACTTGACTAAGGTCTGGACCTTCTGGAAGGGTTGACAATAGATGTACCAGCTTCTTGTCTTTCCATGTCACACAGATAAGATTGCCGCATTGTCTAAAAAGAGAGTCCCCCCTTGCCATTCTCTTTATGTGCTCGATCTTTGCATTGACAATGTCTTGAGGCAAATATTTCCTATTACCTCTTACTGTCCCACAAGCAAGAATGCCTTTCTTCTCCAGTTTCAAAAACAATGGAACATTGGTGTACCAGTTGTCAACATACAAGCGGTAGCCTTTGTTAGTGTATGGTTCGACAAGATTCATAACCACTCAGGAAGCTAGATCTTTGCTTGCTGCTGGGCCTTCTTTTCCAGTATAAATGATTATGTTGAGGACATAGCCATTTGAAGAGTCTGCAATAACAAACCCCTTCAGCCCAAATCTACTTCTCTTTAGGGGCAAAAACTGTCTAAACTGAACTCGACCTTTGAACTTTATCAAGGTCTCATCCAGGGACAGATTTTGTGATGGAGCATACACATCAGTAAATCTTGGGAGAAGAATGTTCAGTAGTGGTCTTATCTTCCACAATTTATCCCTGTTTACATCATCAGGATCTGCATTTTCATTGTTTACAAAATGCAGGAATCTCAGTATTTGGAGATAGCGGTCTCTACTCATAGTATTATTGAAGAGTGGAGTGTCAGTGACAGTATTCATAGACCAGTAACTCTTCAAGTTAATTTTTTTGACCAAACCCATAGCTAAAGTTAGGCCTAACCATGCTTTCAACTCTGGGACACTTAAATCCTGAAGATTGCCTGATAAATCGTCCCCCAAGTTCCGTTTTTGCCTCTCAAATCTCATGGTTTCATTCACAATGAGTTGGTAAACATCATCAGTGAAAAGTTGCTCGAAGAAATTGATGCAGCTTGAATTATTTTCAGGCATTTCAACTTTGAGACCAACCTCCTCATTGAAATCTATGTTTCTTGGGACTTGTATATTAGAAGACCATTTTAACTTTGTGTAGTCTTCCTCACCGCTATTGTCAGTGTCCCCTTCTTCATCTTCATCGTCATCTTCTTCGCTTGAGTACTCAGAGTCACTACTATCAACATCAGAGGGAGCTTCGTTGTCAGAATCGACAYGGACTGCACGGTTGATAGTGATAAAGGCTAGAGGTATGTCATCKTCGTCGATAAAAGTTAATTCTGGCGAACGGGTTGCCGCCATTTCAGCGTTTTCGACCAGAAGAATTCTTCAATATCATGTGGCGACGCCAAATTTAAAAGGCCAGTGTAATTTGAGCGAGTAAACTACAAAAAAATTCGGTAAAAATCGAGAATTTATGCTTCGAACGAGCTGTTTTCAAAAAATGGAGCCTCTTTATACTAGTCAGCGGTTTACCATCATATTCTGACCATTCCTTCACGATCTAAGTATAAATAGACACGAAATTGGTATGACATAATTTTCCACACATATATGTGTGGTTCGTCCCCTAGGGGTTTTAAACGAGAGAGCAACATGACAAGAGGTTTTCAACTCTTTGTTTTATCATCTTCATTAAATTGTCTCCAATTAGTAGTATTTTAAACTTATGTCGGACTTTTAGAAGTGAACTAKGGTTTTCAACATCTCTTTTTTGAGGTAAATAGCGTCCGATGCTTTTTTCGCGCGCAAATCTATCATAACGATCCCAAAGTAGGCGGGGGGAGGCTAGGAGGATATTCCTACTCATGCCACTTATTGTGCCAATGTTTTCAAGTTTCCTTTTGGTGTTCATTTGAGGATGGTGGTCTAACTGACCCAACTGTTTAAATAAGAATACTACACATGATTCGCGTTTCGAGTCCTATTCAAAGAGACCTTTTGATGCAGTGCTATGCAGTGATAGTCTGCCACGACTATGAGAGCCAGCCTGTCGCTTCCCCTCCCACCAGCCCTCACACCTTGATAGGTATGCATGCCGACAAAGGCTAACAAATCATTCAAATTAGATTTAATTGAATTACTGTTTACAGAGTATTAAACTCCAATCTATTTAACCTTAAGATAATCGACAATCGCCAATGTCTGTTATCAGTAAACAATAGTTCAATGGTAGTCATTTAGAACTTGAGCAAACAATGTAAGCGGAGCCGAGCCTGTTGTTTTCTAATTCTATTCTACTCCGTTACGGAATTCTCACAAAGAAAAAGCCTAAATGACTCGACTTTTGCGTCACCAGAACATAAGAATAAATCAAGGTTTTCCATCAACTAGGCTTTCGTGATAAGTGATTACTAGTGTCCACGATTAGTTTATTACTAGTGGTACGCTTGAAGACCGACACGTTAATAAAGTTTATGTAAGTTGAAGATGGGCGTAAAAGATATCAATATTTGACGCGCGATAACAAGATCCATATGCCTGGATGGATAAGCCACCCACAACTGTTTAACACCCTAGTTTAATATCTTCTTTCACTTGTGCGCCCACTTAAATCAAGTCGAACTTCACTGAAGCCGAAGTCGTGAAAACATCAAGTTGTTTTTATTGAGTAATGTTTACTTGCCGCTATCTTTTCCACACCAGATGGAATAAGGTCTTGCTATTTGAAAACAAACTGGTACTACTTTATAGCCATAGCAACTTTCAAGGCTTGTCAAACGAGTTAACTTAGTTTTCATGAATGGCGTAGCATAGCTCGCATGGAGAATAGCATATTCCAATAAAGAATTGAAAAAATGAGCGAGGGATATGATTCCATTGAGAATTTAACTTTTTCGTTGTCTCCTAACACTAAGTAATCTTAGAGCAAGAAGATGGCATTTAGTTCACTTCTGCTGGTAATGCGAAAACGCGTGGTCTCTCGTGCATCTTTCAATGTTTAATTTTAAAGCAGTTTCTGTCGACTTTGATAGTGATGCTTTCACGTTTGCTGTGCAACTCTTGCAACTGCATTGCAAGGTGCAATAAAAATTGCCTCGTTTATAAGATCATAGAAGTGCAATGCTGAAAAGTGGGATATTCGTCGGCGATGCCGCTTCACTTTTGCAATGTGCTGGGCCACGGGTTGCATACTTGCATTGCAATTCAGCGCTGCATTGCAAAGCTGCAATAAATGTTTCAAGGTGTATTTCATTGTCTAGACAATTGACGAGACAAACTAGTTGCAAAGATTACAGCAAGAAATGTACAACTCAAGTTAGGTTTTTGACAATGCCGAAAGATTTTTCCATTTTACAGAAGAAAATGCACAATTACAATCATTTTTGGCCCCTATTGGTCGTCATAAATAACTGCTATAAATGTTGCGATCTGATTGGTTGAGAGCGCGTGCTATATGAGAGCACACAGCACGCACGCGCACTTTCAGTTACGTCATTCCTATTGTAATTCGTATTTTATTCTTCGATAATGATGATGAAGATACATGATGATGATGATGATGATGTTGATAAATGGTGATGATGATGATACATGATGATGATACATGATGATGATACATGATCAGTGATGTTGCATAATGATGATGATACATTGTGTTTTTTGCCTTTTTTATTCCGCATTTCATTTTAAAAAGACTTCGTCTATTACAAATTCTGTGTATCGCGATACGTGACTCCATACTGTAGACTGGTTATCTGTAGAGCGCTTATCTATAGACCCCTTGCACTAATTCACTATCTGATCCAATCTGGGCTTCAAAACAAGAGTTGCCCTCGCACTATCAGGTTACGTGACCCTAACTCCCTCGAAACGAGCAGCTGTGTCAAAATAAACCAMAACAATAAAAAGAGCACCTCAAAATTGGTAGAGAGTAGAATTTCAGCTCATAACAAACAAACCAGAATAAATGACATTAAAAATAAAGTCGCATATTTTATAAGCATTTTTTGGGAAACCTGACGGGCAAGACCTTGCAAACCGACACTTTTCCCACGCAAATGCCTATTAAGAAAGTTTCTTCTGTAAATGTGTTTCTTATTGTTTTGACTGGCCCCAGAATGACGTCAAATGCAAGGGGTCTACTTTTGGCTTCGTTATGTTTAACTTTGATCTGTTCTGATAATCATTAACGGATTATACCATACTATACCAGTCATTCATTTTCCAGTTATTTTCATCTAAAGCTTTCCGCCTGAAGAAAACGAGCTGGAAACTCGGGATGGATTCGAGCCGTACTTTAACACTTATTCACTTTCTTTGGTTGCTTTTTAGCTTCTTTTTTTCACGCCACGAGCTATAATCTCGTGGTGTCATCCTACAGATTATCAATTTTAATTTTAGTAAAACTGGAGTCTTAAGAACCACAAATCCACAAACGTAAGACCTCCTTTGCATATTCCAAAGCTTTTTGAAAAGCTTATCAGTGATAATTTTAATTCTTTAGCAATATTCTATTTGCACGCATGCACACTTCTTCAAAGATGGCGGCGTTGCCTAGCAACGACCTAGGAACGACCCTCGCATCAACCACTTGGTACATAAATGTGAATCACGAGTTTATGCCTATTTTAGAAAGGGTGTGTTTCTCCATGGCGTTGAGGGATTCTGCGAAGGAATGGAAGCAAGGCTGTTGTACGAAAGTCTTTAGGTATTCTATCAGGTGAGCCTGCGAACACAAGAAGTTTCAATCAAGACACTGTCACCTTGGTAACAAACTCATACAATAGAGGTGAACACCAACCTGTAAGTCCATATTAAAGATTGGGTCTGAAGTAATTTCTGGGTCATCGTCGTCTTCATTGACTGGATCATCCAACAGATCAAACCCTAGAAGGTCATGCAAGATCAAATAGTTATACAAGTGTCCTGGATTCTCCTGGTACATGGGTACCCTGTGGCGGAGTAGGCGTGGTAACGAGGTGTTATTCACCACAGGATTCCCATTCAAGATTGAAGTCGGGTGGGAGAACGTACCTGCGAATTCTGAAGCTGGTGCGTACATTCCCATGATTGACGATAGGCTGTGTCCTCCCATTTCAATTTCATCAATTTCATCATCTTCCCAACCTTCTTCGCCCTACAAAAAATATGACATCTTAATTGGACTACTTGTAGTAAATATGTCCAAAGTGCAGTCTTCCATTTTTTTCTTTCTTTCTTTCTATCTTTCTTCCTTTCATTTTTTTTTATTTACTTTCTTTCGTGAAGGTACGTTTTTTATGGGAGGGAAGAATGTGGGATTCGCAGTAAGCATCATTTTAAATTGTCGTAGCCCCCCCCCCCCCCTCCCTCTTTCACTCAGTAACAAATTCATGACCCTTCTATAAGGTCAATAAGGGAACAGCTTTCGTCAAATAAAAAGGTTTGATTCTTCACAAAAGATCAAACTTTTACTTATGAATCCCCTCTCCTCCCGATAAAAACGTATCTCCCCTTACTCTATTTATTCTCTTTATGTGACCAGAAATACGAGTGAAAATACCTCATCTGAGTCACCGTCCTCAGCGTTTGTATCCTCATTATTATTTTCTAGTAAAGTGCCAAGTTCGTTGATGATTAACTTGAATAACTTCACAGCAACTGGAACAGACGTCCACTGCTCGGTAGCTGCAACGAGTATTATACCACATCCTTGAGTATTGCATTGTATTGTATTGTATTTATTCATTCATTCATTCATTCATTCATTC
>NW_022261671.1:116014-132909 GCF_009602425.1 Actinia tenebrosa | reverse complement strand
TTAGCTTAGTTTAGTTTAGTTTAGTTTAGTTTAGTTTAGTTTAGTTTAGTTTAGTTGCATGGGTGGATCTAGAATTTTGAATAGGGGGTGTCACAAAATCAAGAAGATCCCCGTCCCTAGCAATTAATAATATTCAATGTTTATACTAACCAACCTATAATGCTAGAAAATGTGATCATAGGGGTAACATATTAAAGAAGGAGGGTCAAGGCCGGCCCCCAGGCCCTGAGACCACCCCTTGGATCCCCACTGCGTCGGCCATTTGTGGGAAACTCTTACACCAATGCTTCTATCATTTTACAAATTTACATGATCCTATTTTATCCATTAGATCTCAAACCACCTGTACATGTCAATTAAGACCTTTCTTGACATTTTTTTGTTTCTTTTGAAAGACGACTTAAAGATGCTTTGCTTTTGTAATTTCTGGGTGATCTTCTGTTTGCACGCACACATTATTGTTCTAGTAGTTTGGAGGCGATGATCATGATGATTATACGGTTACTAGTCACTATGATGATTAGAAAATTTCCGCTTTACGAATTTATCATTATTTTAAAGTTTCATTTAAAGACCACACTTTCTTACTGAATATATCACAAATAATAACAACAACTAGGCCGAACTGATTTACTATTCTCCTGTTTACCACCAAAAATTACTTGATTGATTTACATTATGCACTGCGCGCCTCAATCGGAACTTCCACGGTATATGACGTCATATCATGTCCTGTCGGTCTCGTCACGCTAAAATTTAAAAAATATATTATTTTCGCCACTTCGATTCAAACTGCAACTATTATTGTCTAATYTTTTTCAGCTTCTTGACTTGTCTCTCTCAAATTGATATTGGGTAAGGAAAATATTATTTTGAATTATTGAACGGTCAGACTGACCTAAAAGATACATTTGGGTGTCAAAAGTTCAGTAATTAACATTGTCATTTGAAACCTAACATTATCAAAAATACGACAAACACATGAAAAAACTTGTCTTTATTAAAATGTTTGTTTTAGAAAACTTCTTAGTAAATTGTCTCTATTGAAAACTGATGGAATATTTGACTTTCGGCATCAGAGGTGTTAAAAYGTATATGACTTCCTGTAATTCTTGGCAAGTGTATTGATCAAAAACATAGACGTGTATAATAAGAGAGCACTGCAGACCTCAACTCCCAGGTTGTCGGGCCACTTAAAGAAAGCGTAAAATATTTCTTCAACAAAATGAGATTCAACGTGCCAGCCTCTCGGTGTCCTTGGTAGGCCCAAAAAATGTCCATTTTGACATTGATCAGTAGTGATATCCGTTCAGTCAAAATTCAATTTATTTTCAAAGGTATAAACTTAAGCTGGTAAAAAAAATTCACATATGAGATACAAATTATGTAGAGTGTCTAGTGTATATTTAATGTATTTTAAAAATTTCAAAGTTAGGAAGCTTAACGATGGATGAATAAAGATAGGGGGAGGGGTGGACAGTTGAGTTCAAAACGGATTAACCAATCATGTTGGAGGATTTTAATTCTCGATGCCCATATTTGGGGGCTGGATGCAAACATTAGCGCGGGTTTGTTGGCTGGAAGTGAGTGACTAAAGTAATCTCTTGATCCACGTTCACTTAAAAAATCACTCTTCTTGGACGTTTTTAAACTCGTGTACAAAGTTTACTTTGTGCCATTATGGTGCTTGTGTTCCACCAGATGATCGTGTCTGCTCTGCTCTACCTGTCGAAGAAGCTCAAGGCTTTAGCTTTAAATGTTTCTGGGAAGGAGGAGAGCCGAGGAGTATGGCTGACAAGTCAAGCTCAGGTTAGAGACGTTTTTGGCTCTGCTCCCTGCAAGCGCATTAAACCAAATTTCTCCGCTCGAGTTATTTAGTCATAAAGACGTCGAACCTTCAGCTCCACTCTTTACGATTCGTTGAAGTTGTGGCTTTGTCGTCTGTACAGTTTTACACTTTGAGTATTGTGTTGGTTTGGCGGTTCAACCTAAAACATTAGCTTRTGTTGTCTTTCTCTCTCTTTTTTTTCTAGGATGCTCTGGCAGGTCTTTGGACGGCAAAAGATCTTCTTTCATTTACGATATCGGCAGAARCGCTTCTTCACTGCCTGCTACCTGAGGCTGTGAGTAATATTTTTTATGCATATTGCTCAAGAGCTGTGTTTACTTGTCGTTCGCGTATGTAGTTGTTGTCTTTTTGAGATGTAAAGTGGTAGTTGTCACACACACTTCTACGCTCTGATTACTTTACTATTGACAGTCATTTTATTGTAATTATTAAGATACAACCAGCAAGACCAGCTACTCTATCTTCGAATAATCTCTTTTTATTTTTTAAAACCCGTTTTCCTGCTTGATTTAGCTGGCTTACCGAAATTCTGCGGAACTACGAGTCAATTTGTCAAGGAAACTCCTTTTCATCTTGTTGTTTTGTTTCCTTTACGTCCGATATTTTCCAAATATCAATTTCTGTTCCTAATTTCCTAGATCTATCTCTCAGCAGCATGCAATTAAAATTTTACTGTGTCTGCCTTTCAATCGATAACAGTATTTTTCGCACCAACAAAAGTATCTTGTATTGAAAAGCGTGTCAAACTGTACTATTTACTTTTTTTTCGTAGGACRCTCTCGTTATACTAATTATTGTTTCTGTACTGTTTTCGCGCAGAAATATTTTGTTTAGTCGCAGCAAGGCGACAATAACTCCAAGAATTCACCATTAGTAATACTTAGAGGTTGAGAAAAATAACCTAATCCTCGAAATGAGAGAATTTCTTAATCTGACGGTCATTGGAAATAAATAATAATAAGCGTTGGGGTTTTAGTTTGAACAAGTGCTAAGAAATATTGACATGTGAGCACGACAAATAAAATACTTTAATCCTGGTACCAGCTGATATTACAAAAACTAACAAGTTACTCAATGCAGTATTGGTCCAAATCTCGGTAGATCTATCATGGAAGTTAATATAATGCTACGAATACCGCTAATCATTCTTTCCTTTTTAGTTTCAGATGTATGGTAGCAAATTGAAATCCCCCCCGTGAGAGCAAGCAATATTTTATTTTTTTGTGTAGCTGGATATTTCATTCTTCATCTTGAATCTCGAAATCGTGGCTTTCCGGGGTTTTTTTTTCATGTCGCTTTCCACATATATTGTTTTTCAAAACAAAACTCAATATCCTATTAATTTTATTGGTTTTTGGAAGACTATCCTTTTCTTAGGAGTTCCTCATTTGCTTACCATTTTCAACACAAATTATGCGACTCTAAAAGATCTTTATATCAGAAAGACAAAACAATTTTGATGTAGATGTTTTTTCTTATTTCAGCAAGATTTACTGTAATTAGGGGCTCACTCTGTCTCCTATCTCACCACAAATCATACTTGTGTCCTTGTTGTCAAGTGCTAGCAATGAAATATCAAGAATGGTACCTTGAGGTAACCATGTACATTGAAAATCTCAAAACATCCCTCGAGGTGTTTGGGGTTTTCGGTGTTTGGCATGCCCCTTTCATGTGATTAATATGCAAAAGTCTTGATTCAAAATCCCATTCAACCCATTAAGAAGAGTTGGGTAATAGGACTAAATAACTAACTAAGCCTGCATTTCCCTCAAGGTTTGAAGTCGCTGAATCTAAAACTTAAGTTGGCTAAACCATTGCATGACTTTTCGAAATATTTATTGTCAGACTTATGTATTAATTGTCACACCTAGTCATGTCTATTAATTTTGAAATATTCAAAGATCTTTTATTTTTTATCAAAGTCAATCAAATCTATAATAATTGGTATTCAAAGACATTGTTTTGGTGTCTGTTAATTTTTAAATTGTCTTATGTCTATTAGTAGGTGTATTTACCATTAGCTGACTGACGGCAGGTCAGACAGTTTGCCATCAGAAGACATGAGATTTCAATCCTTAAGGAACTTCCCAATATAATGCCCTTAAACTGCCTTTCATGAAAGTGTCAGTTGATCTTCAATTATTGAAGCTTGCATTTACGAAAATGGATTTGCATAGCCATTAGGAAGTCTAAAGGCTCATTATAAATGTAGTACAAGGAAAGGCAAATATAATAAATCTCTCAATTTAACAGCATTTTAGCTTCCATTCATCAAGTACTTGAAATAATACTGTCCCTATTGGATTAAGATTTCTGTTCTACTTTCCAAAATTGCTGGAATCACTCAATGTTCACAAGTAAAGATGAAAGAAAATATCTCATTTTGCTCACTCTTGTTGCAAATATCCATGTAAATTACTAAATTATTTATTTTGATTTGCGTCTTTTTTAAACTTATGCTATAATAAAAGTGATTAAAGTGCTTTGCTCAGCAAAGGTGCTAATAATTCAAAGGATTTGAGGAGGGTTCTTAGAAACGTAAAGCACCCACAAATCACACATTTCTTGAACGTGCTATTCATTAGTTGGCCATCAAGATGATATAAACCACGAGTTACTTGTTCTTTTCTTTTCTTTAAAAGAGAAATGGTTTAATGAAACTTTGATTCTTTAAATTAATCATGTTCTTCCAATGTTTTCTTATTAACAAGTTTTTATTTTAAAATTGTTTGTTTTACCTCTAAGGCATGTCAATTAATTTCTTGCTCGTTTGTTTGAACAATAATGCATTCCAATTTTAGACCAGTTGCTAAATCCTTACAAATCAATTTTTTTTACCAATAAATTAGAGAAAAAGAAGACACATTAGTATTGATATTACTCTGATAGGCAAATTTAAGAAAAAAAACATGTGCCCAAGACATTTCTGACAGGGAAACATTAGAACCATGTTGAGTTATACACATACAATATTGAATGTAGTAGTATTAGTAGTGGTATAAGAAGTGCGTGTGAGTAAAATTGGAGAAACATTGTAGCCAGTATTCATGTTAAATTTTTTCACCCACTTAAATTATGATAATTATTATTACTATCATTAAATRATTTAATACTAAACTTACTTATGAAGAGGAAATTTTTTTCAATAATGAGCAATAATGGCAAAAAGCACCCAAAACTAGACTTTCGTATGAGTTTTGATCCCAATTTTCATTTTGGGTTAACACTCAAAACCTTTTTTAAACAGTTAGAAACTGATGTACTATGATAAAATRMCTGTTTGAAGCGGTATTTTCAATTGTACAAAGATGTTTTGTTCCATTTGTGTTAGAATGTTACTTTGTCAGGCTTTTTTATAGAAAATACATGGGAAATAAGCGAATGAAGGCCAAAACCTCGTTTTCGAATAAAATTATTGCTTTGGATTAACACTTTGATTTCTCTTTCAACGGTCATGCTCCACTTCCAAACAAGTTAAACTTTCTGAATAACAAGATTTTAGCCTTGTACAACAGCCTTTCTTTAAGAAAATAGTTTTTGGCGTTTACTGCTTGAATATGATTAGAATTCTCTCTTAATTGTTATTATTATCATTATTATTATCATTATTATTATTATTACTATTACTATCAAAATAGTATATTACTAAACAGGAGCATAAATAAATAAATCATACTAGATCTTATTCATTTTTATTATTTCTTTTACATTTTACATTAAATCTTTAATATTTATTATTACTGTTATTTTTTTCTTGGTCTTTATATTTTCCTTCCTTAATAAAAAGTAACATCAATTTAGTTTTTTTCATGAATTAATTATGTCGTACTAGTATCACCTGCATACACTATCCTCATTACACACAAGCCATTTATTTTATTTATTTTCTTTCAAAGAAAAAATAAAGGATTATTTGACTAAGATAAAAGTTTAACCTTAAGCTAGCCTAATAGGTCTGTTTACTGTTTAATGCCAATAACTTGCAAAGAAAATTTTAAGCCTTAAATGTAATTATGATTATATCCCTTTGAATTGAAATTGGGTATGTGGGCACAGGTAAATTTAATTTATAAAAAAACATTTTCATTTCAATCAATGCTATATTTTGAGAAAAGAATTGCTTTGATTTGAACAAAGTACTCGTAGCTTTTATAAGATAGCATAATGTCTTGTTACTAGTGGTTGATAATAATGCATTTTTATCTTTTCCTAAAAATGTAAAGACAAAATCATTTTGGCGTGATAGAAATATTACTTCCGTTTATCATATATTAAATGAAAAATGATCAATAACTTTATCATCCTGTAGTAAGAATTTGACATAATTTTTCAAAAATATTTATGCTGACTTCATCTACTTATTGCTTCTTTGTATTTAAGTATGTTTTAATGGACTAAGATTGTAATCTAGAATTGTGTCCAAGAATCTGACATGTTCAAGATATGTGTAATTCATTTTCATCATTATTCATAAGAGATAACAGCATACTCCAAGTCAAATATTGTAATTCTTCATGCAATCCATCAAATACTAATATTTTTATAACTAGATGGTATTTCCTAGGTTTTAGGCTTTACTTTATTGCTATTTTTTCAGTAAGACCATCCTGTTTGTTTGATTCATTTAGCAGTTTATTTTTCCTGTAAATTTAACCATTCACTTTATTTCAATTATTTGTTTCGTTTGGTGGATAAATCATTTATTTTATTCTTTCATTTCTTAATCCATGGAGATTTTCATTCCTCAAATCCCRTCTCATGTATTTATTCAACTACCATACCAATTTCATTTCATCCCTCTATCCAATCCCCTACCCGACATTTCATCCTTACTTCCATTTATCTACTCTTCCCTTCCCCTTACTCCATTTATCAATCTCCTATCCCATTCTATTTTCATTATTAATTTATTCATCATTTTCTCCTATCCATTCAATTTGCCCAACCATCCACCCAACAATCTATCATTCCATTACTCCATCCATCCATCCTTCCGTCCACCAATACATCCATCATTTCATCATTTCATCCATCTATTCCATCCATCCATCCATTCATCCATCCAACCACCCTCTAATCCATCAATCCATCATTCCATCCATCTATCCATCTTCCGTTGTCTGCTTCCCATTCTGTTAGTCCATTTTTTCATTCGTTTGTTCCATTTTACTCTTGCCAAAAATAAAGAAAATTTCCTTGCACCAAATCAGTAAATAAGACAAACTTCCATTCATCCATCCGTTCACCCATCCACTAATCCATCAATCCATCATTCCATCCATTCATCAATCCACTAATCCATCATTCCATACATTCCATCCATCCATCCATCCACTAATCCATCATTTCTTTTCTTTCGTCCCCCTACATTTATCAATATATGGCATCAATGTATTCCCAGTATTCATGATTATTCATGATTTTCTTTTCTACATTTCTTTTCAGCTTGATATTATAGTATTTATATTTAATCCTGAAAGTGATGAACTAGAAGCCCTGGGCCAAGATGTCATTAACGTACCTCGGCTACCTAAAAAGGGTGTTTCAAGGTATAAAGCATAAATACTTGAAGCCTGGCAAAACCTAGACCAATCCTGGCTTTTCAACTTTATTATGGACCTTGTAAATCAGGTCGGATCCAGGGGTGGTGAAAGGGAAGGTGAACTTCCATCAATCAAATAAATTGATCGGTACTTTTATATTCTCTGATTGGCAGCAGTGTATTGCCTTTATTCTCTGTTGCCACTGTTGTCTTGATCAGCGTGTAACAGTGAAAAGAGTGGTAATGGAGGTTAAATATCCCAATACAAGAACTTCTTGAACATTGAAAACTAAAAACTTGATGACTTGATATGTAAAGGTTTTCAGTTTGTATAAGATCTAAAGGTTTAATAATTTCCCTTTAAAACTAAAATTTGATACATAATTTCTATAATTTACCTTTCTATAAATTTGTTGCCCATCGAATTTGTTTAATTGTGTACTAAAATGAATATAACAGGTTAAAACTGGAGTAATAGTGCTGAATAATAGTGTTCTTGTTTTGTAGACAAGTCCTTCTGGAAAAGAAGAGACTGCTAATGAGTGATCTCCCTAGTGATGATCCACTTACAGTTCTAATGCCATTAGCAACAACCTTAAATTATGATAATAATAATCAACAAGGTAAGTCCTAAATATTTGATCTTCTTTCGTCTCTTTCCATTTGTTTTCTTCCCTATAAGTTTGTATTAGTTCATGCACATTCATACTATAGTTATAAGATTAACTCAGATGGTGACCAATTCTGGGTCCTACTGCTCACACAAACCACTAGTCAGAATAAATCAAAAGATGTTGTCATTGATTTAACCTCTACCTAAAACAATTAGAACTTTGGACAACAAATCCTGTCATAAAATGTAAAGAAATAAAAAACACTTTCATATTAAAACTTTTTTCAGTTCGGACCAAGAATTAGTTTTTCCATTCAAATGACGTCTCACTCAAAATCTTTATATTGATGTGTGAAGCTCACATCAAATTTTTCTGATTCTACTTAGTAATGCTGTCTCCACTATTAAATGAAGATGGCCAAGTTTGTATGGTTATAGTTGTAAGTATTCAAAAGAGATCAGTAAATTTAACTTTAAATTTAAATTTAAAGATCCCTGAAGGTGGAATATTTTCTATTTCTTACAGACGGTATGTTCATATACAGAAGAATTAGAAGCTTGTCAGGACTTTGCAGAAAATCAGGTACTGCTTCTGATAAACACTTACCAAGAAATGTGCCACTTCAAGATTTTTCAAATCTATTCTGTTAAATGTCAACACAAGGGGAGATGGGGAAAAACTCATATTTTACAACCACTGTGTGTCAGCATAGAATTGTAGCTGTCAGAGGGCTACAAATAATAACATCCCATCGCCAGTCGAAATGGCTGGCCATAGAGGTGGTTGGCCAGATAAGTGCCAGTTTTAGCCAGACATTGTCCATTGACAGGCAGCCGACAATGCTGTCTCCAGATTGCTTGTTCTATTTTCTAAACTGTTTTATTCACTTCAGATTATTAATTGTCTCAACCAAGTTCTGGACAGAAGAAAAARTATGGAGTATTTTAACAGACAAAATACTTTTCTTAATACTTTTGGTAAATATCTATCATCTCTTTTACTAATTATTGTTACGTGTAATCATGTTAATATTTATTTTTTTAAATATTTTGCATTTAATTTCAGCTAAATCAATAGAAACTGGGTTAGAAACATTTTCAAAAAATTTGTGCTCTTTTGTAAGTATAATGTATCTGGCAGTATTGTAACAACTATTTATTCATTCATTCATTCATCCATTCATCCATTTTTTTCATTATTCATTCATTCATTCATTCAAATCATTTATTCATTTATTTATTTATTCATTYATTCATTCATTCATTTATTCATTTATTCATTCCTTATACTTCCACTTATTTTTTTACCAGGTCAAAGATGAAATAAACTCAGAGTCAGCTGTTTTATTAATATTAGATCAAGCTTCAGGGGAGCTTTACAACAAGGTAATGAACCTGCTGTGTTGTTAGTACTGGCCATTTTATAAGATAAATAATCCTAGTGCTTATAATTATCATTTCTTGCAGTTTGAATCAGAAAAGGAAGAAAAGAGGATTGAGGCAAGTATAGTTGTATAATGAAGTATCTTACTATACTTCAAGAAGTTTCCTTTTCTATATTAGCAATACTTTATAATTATAGATATCTTTGCATCTTCTATGATATTAATTCTATATAGGGATGACACAGCAGACATTTCAACCATTTCATTTTTCCCATCATGACACTCCTCTATACATACAGGGCTCATAATCGTTTGTTTTTTATCTTTATTTAGTATTTTTATCTCTGCTATTCATAGGTGGATGGTAGTATCTTTGAAGAACCCATCAAATCCAAGAGTTTATATTCTGTTTGTAATATAACTAAGGTGAGCTGACAAAACCATGCTCACAGTGTATTAGACTTAAATATATCATGGACCAGAGGATAGCTACAAAGCTATATTATAATATATTAATTAATATTACTACAGCCTCTATTATCACTATCATGCTGAAAATTATTCATATTATTTGATGTTGTTTTACTTTATAATGGACCAAGGCATTAATAGAGGGCTATGACGTTTTTATCATTATTCTTTATATTTATATATAATTACCCTTATTAAGTAAAAGTGTTATGACTTGATTTTTATTAATCTTATGTGTCTTGTTGTCAGGATACGAAAGAAAGACATGACTTAGTAAGAATTACAGGTAAGGCTTTAACTATTCTATTGACTGTGAGTATTAGACGAAACTGATACCTTGCCATTTAACATTGTCGTACTAGTTGCAAAGAGAGTATAATATTGCCTATTAATTACCCAGTGGAAAATTTAGCAATACATTTTTGTAAATGCTTTTTAAATCTTCTTAAAATAAAGTTCATTCAAATGACTACACCTCCATCCTGATTTGGAATCTTGTTTGATAGGAATCAAAGAATTAGATTCAAAGTCATAACATAGCTGATACCTTTTCTTCTTGTTTTTAAACAGATCATTATGTTCAGTCCCTACTCTGTGCACCTGTTGTGAGCAAAGAGTCTAATGAAGTTATAGCTCTGGTCTGTGCTTTTAATAAAGAACTTCCAGCTAATAGGTAAATTTATTTTTTATCCAAGATGGCAGATCATGGGCAGTAGAACTAGTAAAGATGATAATCCAGGGGCTGCTGAGAGGGAGGGGTTTGGGGGGCTATAGTCCCCAACTTCCCTATCCTCCCCAAACACACACACACACACACTTTGCTATAATTATGGATAAATTTTTCTTGCGCTCATGTAGACTTGTATATAGTAGTTTGCTATATTTTCCATTGGAAGTCCCTCTTTCTTAGTGATGATTCCCTCCACTGCCCCTTTTCCTTGCAATCTCTAATTTGTCTTCACTACCAGCTACGGGACATTATACTTATTATAGTCAGTCATACTTTTGAAATTCCATATCGTTGTGACCTTTCACTTATAGCATTCACATCAGCCATGATAGTGTCCCCGATTAGTGTGCTACTTCTGGCATGCTAGAAGTTTGACATGTTAATAAAGTTTATGTATGTGTGTATAGTGCATTTTGGTCTTGGCATGCAACAAGCAACAAAACCTTCACCTACCTTCTTTGAAATAACTGTATGATCCCAGACTAGACCAAAGTGCACCACTATGACTATCGTCTGAATTAGAATGTGAATAATGTAGGATTAATACAAAGCATTTTTGCAGGTTTACAGCAGCAGATGAGTCCAATCTCAAGTTCTGTTGCAGCCACATTGCTGGTTTTCTGGACAATTCATTGGAATGGGAGAAAGAAATGGTCATAAAGAGACAGCAAGAGGTTGGTACATGGGGAAGTTTTGATACATAGAGTCAGTAGGCCTGAAGGTGATTACACAGAGAAATTCTTTCTGCAATTCCTCTTGCAACAGAATTGTGACACAAATTGCTAGAGTAATACACGGTGCAACAATAAAACAACTTGTCTCACAACATCTTTTCAAATTTCGCTGTAGGTTACATGCTGCAGATGCAACTTATCTCATGTTGTCGTTGTGAGATGAGTTACAAAGTAAATTGCTCTGTGAAATCACCTCTTTAATTAAAGACCTTTCCTGTATTTGTAGGAGTGACCCCAAGCAATAGTTCCTCCAATTCAATGTTGGACTAAATGTTTTCATACATACTTTTATTTTCACTCAAGCAAATTTAGTAAATCTCACGAATACTTGTCTAGCTTTGGTGGAAATTTAGCTTTGTTTTTGATAAGCTAATAATATTTTTCTCCATATTAAGAATCTTCTTAAAGTGGCAAAGAACCTCTTCACCCATGTTGGTAAGCTATGTCATCATTGAAAAAAATAATAGTTGCTTATACTTTAATACCTAAACTAGTAATGCCTGAACTTCCTAGAAGGTTGACACTTAATATTAAATGGATTGATTGATTGACTGATGTTCAGGGGTTTCCTTACTTAAGGATCAGCTCAGTAATGTGTAGAATGTTTACTTTGACTCTCTGGCTAGTTTATTAAGGAAACCCCTTGGGGTTGATTATTTGATAAATTGAGGAGGAGAAGCATGCAACTCTTGATTCTTATTTTGATATCTACTGTATCTTGACTGTCAGATGATGTTAGTGTCCTTTTGAATGAGATCATGACAGAAGCCAGAAATTTGACCAATGCAGAGAGGTTGGTATAATTAAAGTTATATATCACTCCACTGCTTTTTGTGCTGACATTCACAACAGCCAGCTGGAGTATAAACATAACACGTTGGGAAGTATGGGTGGCATAGCAGTAAGAGCAATCGACTCTCACAAAGGCGCCCTGGGTTCGATTCCCACTGGGCTCGGCATCGCATGTGAGTAGAGTTGCTTGTTGGTTCTCCTGTGCTTAAAGGGTTTTTCTCCGGATTTTCCAGTTTTTACTCCCTCCATAAAAATGAACTTCTGAACTATAATTTGATCTATAGGTAGCCGTATTAAGTGGGTTGCCAAACCTGTTAGTCCATCATGGACTGTTAAATTCCATTACTTTTTTTCCATATTTATTATATGACTAGCTGGCAAGGATAAAAAACAAACAATCTGAGATCAGAATCCTGACAAGCAGAGCCTTCTGATTCAAAGTTTCAAATTCCTTTCTATCTTGTGCCATTATTAATGATACTCATTCTATTGATAAAGCTTGTTTTGTCAATAACTCTTACTCATGTAATACAACTTTTTTAGTAGTTCACTTGTAATGAATGCTGGCTTAAGTGTACAAGTAAAATATACAATATTGAGAATATGTTTTGTTTCTTAAGGTGCTCGCTGTTTTTGCTTGATCGTGAACGCAATGAACTCGTGGCTAAAGTGTTTGATGGACAGATCCCTGGAAATGGCAAGCATAAGGTCAGATATTTTATTATATGTTTTTCATTTCCTTTTAGAGTACCTAATGGTACTTTTTTCGGTATTTGTACTCAGATCCATGGAGTATCAAGGTTCAGTTTGGGTACATGGAAGGTAGGGGAGTGGATGTTGGGAGGGGATGAACATGGATTGGGGAGTCAGGATGGAGTGGTGGTAAAATGCTTGCCTCTTACCTCTGAGGTCTGGGGTTCGAATCCCAGGCACCCCATGTGAGTATGTGAATTTGTTCTCTTTCCGAGGGGTTTTCTGCCCCTTAGGTTTTTCCCCCTCCTCACAAATCAACCCTAACTAATTCAAACTGGTTAGAGCTGTGCTCTGGGGTCATACATGGACTGTATAGCAGCTGCCAGAGGCACCTTCACATGCTTTAAGTCTGACCCTGTTGGTGGTGATTAGCAGTGACGAGTTTTGGATGAGTGGATGGAAGGATGGAAACGTGGATGGGTTATGTGAATTGATAAGTGAATAAATGACCAAGAGACTGAATGATTAAATGAATGAAATGTAAATGCTCTTCTGACTCTGATATTTGTTTATTTCTTTAGGAAGGATGGGACTTGACTATACCTGCTAATCAAGGGATTGTTGGTCAAGTTGCATTAACAGGTAACTCACAGTGTCATCACTTGATCATCACACGTACCAGGTGATCTTGAACACGCACTTCCTGTTACTATTAACCAATCAGAAGCATTTTTGTTGCATCGCCAAAAGTTCCATGATGAATTTCAAAATGGAGTATTATTTCAAGTTAACCTTTTTAAAATACTGAAATATTACTTCATATTGAAAAATTCTCTGTTATGTGTACCAGAAAAGCTTCCTCTTGCCCTATCAGAAATTAAAAATGAATAAGAACAAAGTATAAATGCAATAAAAGTAAGCAAAATCGGTGTCGTCTTATTTAGTCACCAGCCGCCATTTTGATTACCATGAGATATTATGAAATAGGAGACTGGGTATTAGGAACTGTTGCGTGCTTTGAGGCAAGATCACCTGAATTGAAGCAAGAAATATATTTTTATTTATTTCTCTGTTAGATTGCAATTCTTTAATTTAAATTATTTCTGTATAATTCAGGAAAGCTTCTGAACATCAAGGACACCTACAACCACCCACTGTTCTACAGAGGATTGGATGAAAAAACAGGTTTCAGAACGAAGTATGTCTTTGCATCAAGAAAAATTGTTCTTCTAAATGCTCAGTTGATTCTTAGAATTACCTTTGTATTTTGAGTTTGGTTTATAGTGGTGATTGTGATGATGACAATGGTAATGGCATTGATGATAGATGATGATAATGATGATGCCAATAAATGGTCATGAAGGTTAAGATGTGGTCATGATGAATAATGGTATTGGTAAATGATGATGATGATGACATTGATGATGATGTTAATGGTCATGATGATGATTATAGATAGTCTTTTTAGGGGATTCACACAGGTGGCCTAGTGGGTGGGCACTCGCCTCTCATGAATGCGACCCGGGTTTGAGTCCCACTGAGCTTGGTGTCATATGTGAGTAGAGTTGTTTGTTGGTTCTCTCCTGTGCTTCAAGGGTTTTTCTCTGGGTTCTCCGGTTTTCCTCGCTCCATAAAAATCAACTATCTAAGTTCCAGTTAGAATCCTGTGGAAAAAGAGCTACTCTGTGGAATCCACTGTTAAACCCCATTATTATTTTTAAAAATTTATCTTTTCTTAATGCATGAAACCATGCAACACATGACAAACATCTCTGTATCATTTTTGTCCAGGAGTGTCTTGTGTTTTCCCATCAAGGATGAAGAAGGTGAGTCTTAAATATCACTTTTCTATTACAAGCAAATCCCAGGCACCTCTCTCTCTAACAGACTGTTTCATTTTATTTGTTGCCAGGTGTCTTAGGTGTGGCTGAGCTGTGCAACAAAGTCAATGGTAAACATGAATTTTCACATGTTTACTATGATTATTTATGACAATTATACTAGCTAAAATCTGATAAATAATTATGAAAAAAATCTGTATTGAGAAACAAGATAAGTTTAATAAATAGTGTTATAATATGGTTAGAATAGTATGTGCACACTGATTGGTCAAAAACTGTGCTTTACGTATTAGTGGAAGGAGCACAGTGCAGACTCCATCYGTGCACGAAGTGATGCTAGATCATTCCACTGTCTTTCTTTTTGTGCAACGAAATTCAATACCTAAATAAAAGGGAACTTGGGAAGCACCATAAGCACTCAAGAAGTGTGAGAAGTACTCGCCTACCGCTTGTGCTTCTCCTTATGCTCCTTTCATGCTTACATGATTTCCTGCCTGCTTTATTACTGAACAGAGCACAGAAAAAGCTGTTTTGTCTGTTAATTGTGCTTTTTGTTCCACCAGGTTCCTGCTTTACCAAGTTTGATGAGGATCTAACAAAAGCATTTGCCATCTACTGTGGGATCAGTATATTCCAGGTTAGACTGGTATACAGACATTATAATATTCAATCAAATCTCAGAGACCAAAATAGTTATTTTTGTGGTTTTCGTTTTTAGTCCATGTTGTACAAGAAGGCAAGCAGTGCCTGGCAAAGAAGCCAAGTCAGCAGTGAACTCATGATATACCATATGAATGTAAGTAGAGAAAGTAACAATACTAAAGTAACTGAACCTCACTCGGCAAGCCTATTATATGAAGATATAGAAAAATAGATAAGTTATAGTGCTTGGGAACGAGGTTATTCCAGGCGAAAGACCCTTGGAATTAAATTCGGAAAAATTAATAGTTTTAAGCCTATTATATATCCACCTCAATCTTAATTCCAAGAGGTCAGGGGAAATTATCAAATTTAAAAGTGGTAGTGGGTAAAATTTAGGTTTCCCAGGATAAAAATATTCTATTTTTGTGCCTCCTGTCATGGCTGCTATCATGTGATGGTGCAAAGCCTTTATTGATAACAGATACTCACCATAGTATCTTAGAGGCTTTCACATTTGAACATGATGGCAATTGTAGACTCACCAGTTTATCTCTTTCGTAGGTTCCACAACATGAAGTTGACAGTGTACTCAAACAGCCCATCAGTGAAATAAAGCAATTTGGTCCACAATTTGCACAGTTTCCTTACATGCCGAGGACCTTAGAGGTGGACCTGACAATCCCAGTAAGCAAAAAACAATATCTACATATGCATGCAGAACCTCTCTTCATTCCAATCTTGCGTGAGATTATTGTCAGCTGAACAGCCAGGTTTCAGCAGAAAAAATACTTGGATATATGGATGATGGAGCATGGTGTTTGCTCTTCACTGGAAGCCTAAAATGGAATGGATGTGATTTGTTCCAATTATTGATATCAAGCAATAGTCAATACTCCATTTTACAGTTCCGTTCAGTGACCACGAATAATAGATCCAAGCCGAGGCTGGAGTTACAGTACATGATAAACTGTAGTTTTGCTATGCGCAGAAACTCCAACCTCGACATGAAACTATTATTTGTGGTTACTGACTGGAACTGTAAAATGATGTATTAAGACATGATTTTTGGTCAAAACGTTTATCTCAGGCTGTGTTGTTCATGATGGAGGACCTGGGTTTCATCAACAGATGGAAAATCCCAAAGGAGATACTTATCAGGTACCTACTCAGGGCTTAAAATAACGGCCCAACATCAAACAATGTCTGCCCAGAATTGGAACTTGTCCAGCCGAATATTTGCCTTGAAGGTCATTTTGACCAGTGGTGTTGTCCAGACTGCTGACTTACTGTCTGTTATTTTAAGCCCTGCTACTGTTTATCAGCAGAACCCTAGAATCGACCTGTTTGTCTTGAGTATAATGTTTTTCTATTTCAGACCATGTGTCATTCTCTTGAGAATAAGATTCTTTGTTTGACTTGTACACGTATTCATGTGTCTTCTCATGCACAACTATTAAACAAAAAAATAATACTCTAGGGAATGACACATGGTCTAGGAAATAGGAAGAGGAATAGAAACAAGTTACCCCCTAAGGTAAAGAGGTCATCATCATCTTGTATCATCATCATCATGTATTATCATCATCAGTATCATCATCATCAT
>NW_022261671.1:74659-96521 GCF_009602425.1 Actinia tenebrosa | reverse complement strand
TGCCATTTAGTAATTTTCATTAGCTTGACAAGTTATAATTTAGTTATATGTTAATGTACATTATACACCCCAACCATAGCAAATACTGCCAAGACAGTGCACAGCAGTTGATAACCCACCCACCCATTTATATACACACACAACATGACTACACACACACACACACAACCTATAAACCACTATCACCACATAACTGTACATTCAGTAGCTGGGAGCCTTAGAATTGATTTCAAAACAGGACTCATGCTTTCCTGAAAACTTATTCTTATAATCATTTTGCAAGATTACTACTTTATATTTGAGAACTTAGACAACCACTGCACTACCATGCATGCAGCGGCACCCAGCAAACAGGAAGCCATGGTGCTGTACTAGTCCCATCAGACCTTTCCCCCACAGGTTAAAACAAAATAACTCTATTTATCTCTATTAGCAATTCCATTTAATGAATGAAGTAAAGTCTATTTTATAGTCATAATTGCTTGTCTTTATTCATTTTCATTCTCCTATGAGCCATGCTCTCTTCTAGCTTTCTGTTTCACAGATGAAATGGAATCACTCGACCCTAGCGGTCCTCTGCTGTTAGGGGCAAGAAGAGTGGACGTCACCCCAATCCCCTCAACAACAGAGGGCTGCTGCATACTGCCAACTCATACTCAAAACAGAAATTAAATTATTAAATAGCAATGTAGCGAGAAACATGTTGCTAGAATAGCTCAATGCTTTGTATGCGAGCAGGTATCTTATGTATGTAATAAAAATCCTTGGATCATTAAAAACAGACAGGTAAAAAGAAAGACTAGATTGGAATTTGTACCCAGATTTTAGGACTCTTGAAGACCATGAGTATGGTTCAAATACTATGGGCTTTTTGAACAACTACAATTGTACATAAACAAGGTGCATGCTGGTCTAGGTTGGGTAGAAACACCAATTCTCTTCATGAATATAAAAAGCCCAGGGGATGTTCCATGGTGTGCTACAACATACACGTATGTCCTAAAGATAGCAGTGCTTAGGTTTATAGAGTGCAGACACTCAATCCATTAAAACAGTACTAATTTCATTTTTGCACTAAATAGTACAAAATAGTGCAATTGTCTATTGTTTTCTATATTTTCGTCAGTGCTATTCAGCACAACTTGCTGTTAGTTATGTAAATGTAGTACTGTTTTATGTATATAATGTTTGCACTCTACAAGTATTAAAGTCATTGTGCATGGTGATGGAACATTAAAGTACTCTGTGAAGAACAGTAAACTATTCTCATGGGTCTCACTGTATTCATGTATGAAAATGGGAGCAGACCTGGCATAGCTCTCCAATGGACCAAAATAGCGCAAGGGAGAGGAAAGAGGAGAAAAAGAAAATAAACAGAGCAATTGCAAGCGCACTAAATACCATTCAGCCTAGGCAGGTTTGAAGTGAAATGAAAAGTATGCTAAGCATTTTTTCATACATTTAGAAATACAAGTGAGAATGTGGAGAAAGGTTTATTAATTCACTGCCTGAGAGCAGACTGCATGAGTATAAAGTAGTAACTTGATACTGAACACTACACCTAGTGGTTTTTCAATAACACGGTACACTTGTGATTCAAAGTAGATTTTGGTGGATGTCAGTCAAAGTTACCGTGGCGGGAAAAAAAAAAAAGGTTTTTGGAGGGTAATGCAAGAGAGTTGCCAACACCTTGTTGAAAACACCTTGTTTGACATCTACCAAAAACCAATTTCAAATTGTTGCAGCAGCAAATTTAATTGATTCTGTATTTTAGTGAAATGAGAGTGGACCAATCATGGAGTGACAGCCAATCAGATTGCACATGTATATATCCAATAATAAACTTGTACACTCATGCATAGACTTCTCTAGAGCATACTGTAGTAACACTATAAGACACCTGGACAAGCATTAGACTCATCTCTCTAGAAATTAATTAAACTGATAAAGATAAAACCAAACAGGATCTGCTAATTGTAGATCCTTTTGATTCAACTCTCAAAATATTCTGCGCTCATAATTTCCATTTTATTTAATATTACACACACTGATTGAATTGCATTGTAACTTTTAAGTTCATTTAATGGACTTGAGAAATCACTGTCTGTTTGTACATGTAGGTCATTTATGCAGGACTTCTTAAGTCTTAAATTTTAAAATTATGGATGCTATATGATGGCAAGCCAGCGCCATAACATTCATGTAAGATTGGTGACAAACACGTTTGATAATGCCAAAAATAGATCGACAAATCACTGCCATGCTTGTAATGATATAATTAGTGGCAAGATACATAAATAAAGCTTGTATTTAGTAACCTGATGCCACGTTAGTGAAAAATGAAAAGTCATTACCAAATGGACTGATGGGCGTTTCTGGGACAGATGGTCCAAAGAATACGTCGTCAGCAGTTAGTTTGGCCCCAATGTTCCAGGGTTCTGATGTACTTCGTAGAATCTTTGGAAGAGCTCTATGTATAGTTTCAAGGGTTGCTAGAATCTACAATGAAAACAGAGAGGAAAATATTGGTCTCTCCCTTGATTCAAGGATTTTTCTCCTATTTCTACGGTTTTTTCCCCTCCGCAAAACCTTATAACTATCATTCTAAATTCCAATTTAATCTGTGAATTAGCTGTGCCCTGACTTCCATCAGCCCAGAGGTTGTTTCAGGGTTCGATCTGTGAGTTAGCCATGCCCTGATTTTGATCAGCCCAAAGGGTGTTTCAGGGTTCGATCTGTGAGTTAGCCATACGCTGACTTTGATAACTTGCCCAGAGGCTGTTTCAGGGTATCGAAAAAAATTTGAAATTTAAGAGAAAAACCCTAATGGGAGAAAACAATGCAAGTCATAAACAACCCCAATTCACATCATTGTAGTGTGTGCAGAGATCAAACCAGTAACTTACCTGGGGGAAAGCAGGCCGTTCTTCTCTTGAAAATCGTATGCATTCCAAGCAATGTGTCTTGAGAGACTTGGGGATATCTTTTCTTACTTTCCTCATGTCTGGTTTCAAGTACCCTCTTCCAGCCATGTAAAGTATCTAGAAATGGAAGACATTTTGTAATATGCACAACAATTACTACAGTATGCGTATACAACTAATAAGTGAGCATTCATAAGTGATGGGGTGAAGTGGCAATGGCCGATTGCAATGTTACATTTTGAAATAATATTTTGGAAAGGCCTCCCCACTCAAACAATATATCTTCAGCACTAAGCCTGCATACACTGGAGCTTTAAGAGTTGTCAATATCAAAACTGACATGTAAGGAAGTGATCTGCATTCATTAGCCTGTATTACGTACCTGGTCCTTATTGCCAATATGAACATACGGCAGTGAACTAGAGATCAATTCATATATGACGATACCAAACGCATACACATCAGAATAGATAGAGTATGTATTAGGGTCTGTCATTCTTATCACTTCTGGAGCCTGAAAAAAGAACATGGGAATTTTAAGAAATTATATGCCTTATATGGAGAATTGCGTCAGGACAGGTGTACGTCTTTAATCTTTAAACAAACACTCTGAAAACAATAAGAACTATATATGCTAGGATTGTCATYGATTTCTATATAAAGATAGCTGTAATGACTGAACTCAATACGAAGCATTCAATAAGCACTTTTTGCTAGGGTTTGTAAATTGTACTTCTGAGAGAGGATTAAATTCCAGGAGCTTTGCAAGGTATGAATATAAAAACTCCAGGACCCATTACTCGCAAATACACCAGTTACAAATAAATCATTATTTATTGTCCCCAGGGCACTCTACTGCAGTAATTCAGTTGCGTTTGCAAGGAATTCCAAGAGCAGTAAAAATTGCTATAGTTTTTAACGCAGTTTTCTTACACTTCTTTGCCGAGCCTGTTGTGCATGTGGATGGTGTAAGCACCACTTTGACCAATCAGAGCATGCATAGCAAAGTGACTAGTATATATTAATAGTGTTATGTATATATATATACCCACCATCCATAGAATGGAACCAGAGGGCTGTTCCGCATATTCACTACCACTCCATCTTGTTTTGATGGTGGCTAAACCAAAATCTCCTATTTTTACGGTCAAGTCCTCTTGTAAGAAGATATCTGTTTGCTGGTTAAAGAAAAACTAAAATACTACAATGCTACGGCAGAGATAATCAGAGTGTGTAGAACATGTAAGAATACTGGTTTACCAGAATATCGATTCTTTAATTACCGTAATCATTGAAATTATCATATATACACTACATCAGCAGCAGCAGCAGCACCAGCGCATTATCTTTATCATCACAATCATCTACATCCTGGGTGTCAATGACATTGTCACCAATCATCATCATCATCATCACCATTACAATCATCTTGTATCATCACATCATCATCATCAACACATCGCTATCAACCCATCACCACAATCACATATTCAACCTTATCACAACCATCATCATAATCATCACTATCACTGTCACCATCATCAATCATCAAAACAGTTTGCATTATAATAAAAGGATACTGTTAGACTTGAGGTCCCGATGAATGATATTTTTAGCATGGAGATAGCTGCAACACAAAATCAACCACTGGTCAATAAAAAAATATCTAATTATCTATTTGAACACTTCATCTAACATTGTTCTACTCACTCCATGCCTTGTGCAGTCTGTCTAGCAATGTCAATCAAGTTTATTACTTCAAACTTTGTCTCCTGTACATGAAGATGACGATATAAACTGGAACCCTCGCACCATTGCGTTACAATAGCGAGCTTAGGTTTTGACATACAACCCATGAATAGCAGTACATTAACATGACGGGTTTTCCTACAAAATACAATAGAATTATCATTAGAAGACACCTTCATTCACTTATACATTCCATGCATGAAGGGGGTCAACAAAATTTTTACAATGTTTTGGGAAGCTTCAAGAGGAGTGGAGGGGTCGAAGTTTAGCAAAGGGGGATGGGGGAATTCTAATTTTTAGCTTTGGGACTTGCTTACTGACAGAGTGAATGAGAGATTGATGTGATATAAATGGATGTGTTAATTAAGAGAGGATCAAGAATTTATGGTCAATATCTTACCGTAACACTGATACYTCATTTTTAAAAGCTTGTAGCTGCTGCGGCGTGGGGTCAGACACGTTAAGAGTTTTGACAGCTACAGCACCTGTAAATAATTCATTTAATATTTAAATATTCAAATAAATTCATGCTTAAATATTTTGTTTCTTGCCAAGAATGAATGTCAGTTTGACTGACGCTTTTCAGAAACTGATTCCTTGAGTTTATCCTTATTTTCGAAGGGTGGGCCTCAATTCTCTGTGCCTAAAAAGCCAGACTCCCATAGTTGATGAATTTAAAAGTGCAGCTTGTTCCTATGAAAAAAGGAAAACTAAAAAATCCCAAGTAAAAACCTCCAAACACATGCAGGACAGAAACTATAATACAGTATCTACTCGCAGATATTGCTGGATCTGAGGATTGAACCAAGATGGCTGTTTTCCAAATATCCCTTGATTCAAGGTTTTTTCTGGGTTCTCCAATTTTCCTTCCTCTACAAAACCTGGACTGGGTTTGTCATGCCCTGACTTTGATCRACGCAGAGGCTGTTTCAGGGTATCAATAAAATTTGAAGTTTTTCCTAATGTTCGACAAAGACCAATCAGACGTCTGCATGATAATGTCTTGTTTAACTCACCATGCCAGTTGCCCTTGTAGACAGTCCCATAAGATCCTGATCCTATTCTTGGACCCATCTGTACCTCACCCTCTGGGATTTCCCAGTCGTCTGTAGAGTTGGCTCTTTGTCTCTATAAACAAAACAATGAACATTGAGGTTCCAAATCCTTGTAAGAAAAACTTAAACAATAACATTAGTTCAACAGTATATCCATCAACCATTCAGTTTCATTGGTAATGTTGTTGGGTGGTCAAGCACAATAAATCCAACTCATATGCTTTTCCACTCAAATCTTGACAGTCCATACCTGTTTTCTGGTCGACTCTTGATCTGGAGAAGACTTTGCTCTACCTCTTGGCCACCGAAGGTTCGATGTTGCACCTTTCTGAGGGCTTGGAGGCTGATCACTAAATGCACTACCATTAACTAGACTAGGATTGTGGTCCATTTTACGTGGATGAATATCATTGACGTTCTTGTCAAACAAGTCTGACACATGCGGGTGTGTCCTCTCGCTCATGTGTCGTGTTTTCAGCATCCGACTTCCTTCACCTGCTATTAATAATTATTTATTAATAATGTATTAATCTAAGTATAAAGAGTAAAGGAATTTTAATAGACATTAAATTATTTTTAAAAAAAGGTTGGCAAAGGTTTTGTTGCGTGTTGAATATTGCATGTCGCATTCCGAGTCCAAAATGCACTATGTTTGATGCAAATGCAATTGGCAAAAGATCACAAAAATATGGATTTTACCAAACTATGTCTGCATGTTTTTTTGTTATGTTTAGCTCTGTGCTGACATAATAAACATATGAGTAAAATATGTTTCAAATTTGATAAGCAACATGCAGCATAGGACAAAACCTTCACCAAACATCTTTGAAATAGCTGTATATAAGCTGTATTTACTATACCTGAGATGGTTGCTACTTGCTGTCGAGAAGAAGCTGTACGGAAGGCACCCTAGAAAATAGCACACATCAACAGTCATAAAAGTGATGTATCAGAAACATAAAGTCAAACCCCACACCCTATTAATCAGTAAATCTCCATAGAAATAGCGTGGCAGTATTAGGGTGGTTGATTCTAGAGTATCACTGGGACAAAACAAGTGTCTGTAATAACAGGGTGTCCATATTACAAGTAAGGAGCAGATCCTGGTATCAGTGAAATGGAAAGCTGGAAAACTTTGCATTAAAGTAAAAAATATAGGGGCCAGAAAATGTCAGCGTTAGAGGAGGATCTATGACTAACCAATAAAAATCATGGGAAGCACAGGTGGCATAGCAGTGTGAGCACTTGCCTCTCATCAATGCAACCCGAGTTCGAGTCCCGCAGGGTTTGGTGTTGTATATGAGTAGAGTTGTTTGTTGGTTCTCTCCTGTGCTTTGAGGGTTTTCCGGGTTCTCCGGTTTTCCTCCCTCCGCAAAAATCAACTCCTAACTACCAATTGAGGGCCACAGGTTTGTTAGCCACTGGCTATTAAGTGCTACCCTCGTGAAAAAAGGACATTTAATAATCAACCCTTATCTTAGGCCAACCCCTAAATCCACCTACACAAGATAGTGCATGTTATAATTGAGAAAATTTCCCTGTCTTACACTTTACACCCACCTCTAAAAACAGCTCTCCTCCCACTGAATTTAGACAGACATTAGGYGCAGATATAGAGCGTTCTCTAGCTATGGGTGGGTGTCCATTACTCGGCTCCTCTGGATCAGCGAATTCGTTGTGTCTTGCTAACAACCTTGATTAAATCAGATACCATAGTGTTAAGTGCATAATACTGTTTGTGCAGCATAAATATGATATCATGCTCCATGCAGTACCTACAAGTACACACTGGGCTTATACTGTTCTAACTACTTTTTACTGCATAACTATTAGAAAAAGTTTAGGAAATTTTTGGGCAATATTTTAATTCAGGTTTAAATTTACATGTAAAAATGATTATGATGATTAATTGTTTATGAGACAGTGCAGATGACTGGAAATTCTTGCAAGAAAAAAATATGTATTGATAAAGAATTGTGTAAAGAACATTTTTACATTATTTTTTTGGCAAATCTCATTGCAAAAAGAAAAAGATGAAATTGCAAACAGAAATGGGAAATTAAAATGATCAAAAGCGAAGCAGACAGATATATAGAAGATTAATGGGAAGCTTTTAAGATATAGTTTCCAATCCTGGCATAAYGAACTCTTTTAGATCAGCCTTGTTTCAGAGTTTAACCAAATTGAGTGGCATATTATATCCCATTGTTTATGAGGAGCAAATGTTAATCTATTATTTTGCATTAGAAGAAACAAATGCTTAATGCTACATACAACCACCATTTTGAATATAGATTTTAGAATGAAAGAATCAGATTTTAAGTCAAGTGGTATGAAAAATGAGGTTTGTGTCCAAAAATACAGTGCAATGATTTGAGCTTGAAAACTATTGTCTGTCGTTGGGTTTTCAAATGCTAGGTGTCCATGATTGACATCACTTGGTGCACAGTATCAGCACACTATAAAACCAGTAAAGAGATGCTTTCTGGTCTACAAATATCTTCTTCTCAATGGCTGGACATGACAACCAGCCAGCCACATCTGACTGATCAATATGTAACCAGTCAATGTGACCAGTCAAGAGGAGGGCCAAGGTTTATTAGAAGAATAGCTTTTGCTATTTAGTGCTACCCTCGGCAAATAAAGGAATTATTATTATCATTATTAATATTATTAAGAAGACCAAACTAAGAGACATCTGATGAGAATTTTGTTAGTGCAAGGCTTTGAGAAGTGATAAAAAGTTTCCTGCAATTTGTGTTGTTAATCTTTTCCTTGCAAAAATACAATATTTCTAAACTGACTTGCAAGAATCACCAAGTCATTTACACTTGAAAAAGTATCCACGACAACCAACACCATCGACTATAATTATTAAGTATGATTATATACCATGTTTACCCCCATTTTAGTTTATTATTTAACCCTCTTCTGTTGGTGGTAGTGATTGATGGTTTAATGATCATGAACAGAAGCCCAACTGGTGTAGAATGTTTAACAATACACCACATGACTGTGTATAATTGTATTGCATTTATGTTTAGACAATTTTATAAATTTATGCTTTAAGCTTGCAAACAGTGTATTAAAAATTATTATTTAAATAAAGATAATAAACAAATCAATAGTGTTGAAGTACTTTAAAGGAAGACTCAGCCATGGTCAGAGCACATGCAAGGGTGTTAGTTAGTTTATTCAAACAAACAAGATACAAAGGGAATACTTTCCACTAACAATTTGAACTCCTTCCATATTTCCATAATCTTATCAAAGAAACAGTCAGTCTGTTCAGTAAACCTATAGATATGTGAGCCAGAAACAATCGTAAACATTACTTTATGCACGTCGTCCAGCRTACCAGCAGTAGGAACACAAAAGAAGGTTTATTTAGCTTAGTTTGAGAGCCAGCATGGTTATGTGGAAACTTAAATATAAGAAATGTTGAACCAAAATGGTGGGAAAAAAGAAATAAGTGAGAGGAGAAATCACAAGGTTTTCATTAGGTTTCAAAAGAAAATTTATTTTCACTTGCAAATGGATTGTATTTTTCTTTGCTACACACTGATCAAGACAACAGTCACAAGGAGAAAACTGGGTAATTTACACTACCATCTATCAGAGTATGTAAAGGTACTGAACAATATCATATTTGATTGACTGTGGTCTTCAAATTTGTAGACCCTGTTTATGACAAAAGATATAACATATTGCACTGAGTTCCTGTTTCAATTATCATGTCATCTCGAGTATCGTTTTTTTTCGACCATGATAACCAGTTTCGGTCAATACAAAAGTAGAAACCCTGAGTATGACAAGAAACTCAGGAAGAACTTGGACCTTGAGTGAAATTGCATACCCTGTTTATGACAAGAAGCTCAAGAAACCATACCCTGTTCAGCGGATCATCCCCGTATAGTTCACATATGGGAGTACCCCCCCCCCCTCCCGGGTGGTCTTTTTCCCGATGTCCCTGTCTGCACTGTAACCTTGATCAACATTATAGCAATGAAAACAGTGTTAACATGTTTTGAAATGTGAGCTGGAATTTATTTTTGGTGGTGTCAATCAAAAATATTAATGACATAATTTTGATTGACAGTATATAAAGACTCAATGAAAAAGACAATTGAAAAAAATGTTTAAAAATGTTTTGCAAGAAATACTTTGATGTCTAATGAGAACCCTGGAGTGAAGGAAGGATTGATTTGAGTGACAAGCTGTCAAACTAAGCTAGTTTTGACCACGACATGGATTGTGTACAGTATGCTAACAGACCTGAAAAAACATCAACACAGTCAAGCATATAAAAAGAGGCAAAGATAGCTGCAGACAAAAATGGTGAAGAAATACGAAAAAGACAAATGCATGAATTAATAGACACTCATACACGATCTGGTATTAAGTTATCAAAGAAACAAGTTTTGTAAACTGAAACATTACATTACATTAACAACTTTATATACTTGTAACTCAAGAAGTGATCRCATTACAAGATCATAATACATTACTTTTACATATACATACACTTACACTATAAACAACCTGTATATACAACCTGTTACCATAACAACCACTTAACAACACTAACTGTAACGACTCTTAGGAAGTCAACCAATCAGAATGTAGAGTCAGAACAAAGCAACCTTACAGTTAGCCTAAGTAGCCACTCAAAGGGGTTTTAAGTTGCTACACAGCCTGCCTTACTGGTAGAGCGGATGCCATTAAACCGTGAAATAAAATCAAACTAAATACTAACTAATAGTATCTGTTTAGTGGCTAATAGTTGCTATCACTCAACTGGAACATTCATCATACAAAGACAAATCTTTTGTTTAATAAATGTTCTGGTTGAGTAATAGTGACTACTAGTCACTAAATACTAGATACTATTAGTTAGTATGAGAGTTGAGCGTTGTGTGCATAGAACATTATATTAATGTAGTGGTAGTGCGTGTGAGCGAAAAGTCCCCAATTAGTGCAAAAGCGCTAGAACGACTAGACACTTAAATAAGAGTGATTTATTTATTTTATTTAGTTTGATTTTATTTCATGGTTTAATTGCATCCGCTCTACTAGGTCAAACCTAACCCAATCAGAAGCAAGTATAAAGCCTAGACCTGATTATATCTGCGAAAAATCTTACAACTTAAGAACAACCATAAAAATGAGAGATAGTGACTGGCTGAAATGAAACTGATTCTGCTTTCACTTCATTCACACTCTACATCATGATTGGCTAACATTTCAATAGTGGTCTCGGTGAGTGTGATAGATCACATGCAACATAACAACATGAATGCATACATGCATTCACACTTGCAATACATTATGCTATTGCTATAGCAACAACATAGTGACAACTTTTATAATTACTTAAAAGTTACTTACACTATCTGTTGCCATAGTAACAATGGTAACAATACACACACATTGAACACAAAAAATGTACATTTCAACTTTGTTTTGTAATGGGGTTTAAATAATTTAAAACACAATGCTCGTTCATTAGTTTTGTCAAATTTATTTTTGGAAATGCTAACGCTCTTTTTTCTTTTTCTGGGTTTTAAGAAGTTTTATCAGTGTTATGCATATTTCATTTCATATTTTTTTTGGGATCATTAAAAAGTAACTCTTTCTTTCTTTTCTTTCATAGAGTTTTATACTCAAATTTATGAGAAACATTCAGGGTTAAAACCAAAAATATTTTACAAGGTTATGCAGCATATGAACAGCAAATTTTATGATGCCAACAGCAAACTTTTAACATAAAAAGAAACTTTAAAACAAACATAAAATGATTCATTTATAATTTTAAATTAAATTTTGGATTATTTTCCTTTGTTTATCCTTCATTGAAAAAATTCCCCCAGATCTCCAGCCTAACACGTCATCGAATAATAAAATAAAAATAAAAATAGGAAATGGGATGACTGAAATAAAGATTGTTGTTATTACTGAAATGTAATTTTGTTCATTTGTTACACATACCTTAAATAAAAGTTATGTTCATCTATTGCTTGTTGGCAGACGATTGGGATATCTGCAGCACATCTTTGATGGAACTTGTATCCACATGTCTGACATCTACCAAAAATGATACTGATTATCTTAGTATTGATTGTTTTCACAGCCACCATGTTGGATGCATTTAACAAAAGATTTATCATTAGTCTCTTTCATTATATCATCTAACATGGCTGCCATGTCTTGTGTTATTTCATTCTCATGGGAATGATTGAAAACCAGCAATATGACACTTAAAGTTGACTATATAGTCAATACTCCTTGGTAGGGCAGAACTTTGTTGGCAACATTAGAAGAATGTCACACTTAGTTTCGCAGCACTTCTCGATCACATGCTAAATCATACAATAAGCCTTGTGACGAAGGTTATGGTGGACCTCAAGCAAGACGTTTCCATGACATTCCATAGGCACGTACCCTTCAAAAGGTTTGTGTTTTTCGACAATGCCATGGAAACACTTTGATCGAGGTCCACCAATACTCTATTTTGTCAAGACAGAAAATTGTACAAATTATTTCATGCATGTGATTGAGAAGTGCTGATTGAAGGTTAAATAATTGCAATTGATCAGTGAGATAATCAATATGACATGTCCTTATCTCAATCTATAAGATAAATGCGTCCTAACTTTGATCAGCCCAAAGGCTGTTTCAGGGCATAGATAAAATTTGGAAGGCAATCTACATTATGGCACCATTAATTTTTTTTATACAACCAATTTACCAGAATGCTTCCCAAATTTTGATCCTTAATTGTTATTCCCTTGTGAGAATAGTAAGACAATTGGTGCTAATTAACTGGGCAAATCAATCCAGCAAAAGGATCCTGATATTGATCATTACCATATCATGCAAATGACCCATTTACTACCATTGCAAATTTTACTATAATTTATATTTTCTTTTTAAACACAAAGTATTTTACCTGAAGCCAGTGAATAAAAGTCTCCTACACTTGTCACAGAATGCTAAAGTAAAAAAAGTTTTCCGCATCTGCAGGACAAAGAGGTTTATAATGAGTCATAAATTGAAGGAATACAGTGTAAGATGTTGCAACACTATTTTAGGAATTAATGACATGTCACTAGAATTTAATTTATCATGGTTAAATGCAGTCTGCATCCTTAACTTCTATATTACAATATGCATGAAAAATACACATGAAATGAATTCTTTATATCTAGTGTCTAAAACCCAAGTACCATAGTGTTTGGATAGTCTTTGGCACATGTAATAAATGCATTACACAAAATAGAACTTGGTCTAGTTATATGATATATCCAACAAACTTACAAAATTATGAGATATACTGCTTGTTCTAGGAAGGTCATCAATCATTTCTACAGAAATCTAATAAAGCAATCGTATATTATGAATAAAGATGAACAATACCAGCTGTGTACAGCTTTAAAACATAATGGAACAGCTATTTATACAGCCCATACAATTTCCCCTGATGTCAGTTTATTCTGTCATGTATGCAGGAAGGGTTGTCTAATATTATTGGGAAGCACAGGTGGTGTAGTGGTGAGAGCTCTTGCCTCTCACCAATGCGACCCAGGTTCAAGTCCCTCCGTGCTCGGTGTTGTATGTGAGTAGAGTTGCTTGTTGGTTCTCTTCTGTGCTTTGAAGGTTTTCCGGGTTCTCCTGTTTTCCTCCCTCCGCAAAAATCAACATCTAAATTCCAATTGGAATTACAGTGGATGAAGAGCCACTCTGTGGAAATGCCACTGCTAAATCCTATTTATTTATTTTATTTATATTACCATAATTTATATATTTTGTACAATATCTCAGAATGTGAATTCAAAATGTCCTGTATAAATCAAAATAAATGTCTGGAATTGTGGCTGGTTACACTGGCTTGTTTATTATTTTTGAATTATTCGCTTACCTCTTCTCCCTCTAGGTCATAGAGATCTGTATCCCATGGAATAATATCTCTAATAAATAAGAATATTTACCGTTGATTAGTAATTACGATTATTCACTGATGGAAAAGTCATCATTGGTGAATATTATTTTAACGATGCACAAGTTGACAAATGACTATTTGAAAGAAAATATACAACATTGGTTTTATTTTTAAATGTATATATTTATTATCAAGAAATAGTCAGAAGTTCTTGACTGGAGCTCATAGGTCTTATTTTAGTATCAACCTACTAATTGGTCAAATAAATGGATTAGATTGAATGTTAAAAATATTTCACTATTGACAATGTAACTTCAACTAAGAATGTGCAGTTTTGAAAAGGGGTAATTAAGGAAGCTAACATCTCTTTCTTAAACAATGACGCCAGTATGCAATAAACTTAATCCACTTTTGTTCCATATTGAGATGACATCATTTCCTTGAGTATTATTTCTTTGTTTACCAATAACAGGGATACGTTATATAAAATTATTACATCTCAAGTCGCATGAAGCCTGTTCTAATGATATTGCTAAGTCTACATCACAGGGCTGTATTCTTGGACTGGTAAAATATCACCTTAGAAACCAAAAATTAATATAGAATTTGAACAAGATGAGCCAAAAAAAGCCTTCTGTTTTCAAAGATAGGGCCACCTAGTGTTTGAAGTTGATATAAACCTAGTTACCTTAACAATCCCTGGAATAGCAATAACCAAGATGTAACTATTTATAGAAATTCTATAATGAAAACCGTTTGGCCCCAAAATGTCATACATAATTATTATTTCAAACATTTATTTAATGGAATCATGTGAAACAAAGTTAGATGACCCTATTACTTGTATGATCATATTTATGAAATATTTGAAATATAACGTGCATATTGGTTGGCTGGATATCATTTTTATATCAGAGGACAGAGACACACTTACACGAAATCTTTCAAAAATATCTTATAAAAGCAATATAAACATGTTGGGAGCTGTACGTAGATCCCAAGAAAAGCAAGCTTAGGAGCACAAAGCATAGCAAAATGTTTCTCTTCATTTTTGAGTGCTCTACACCTGGGGGGGGGGGGGGGGGTTTTCCTCCGCCAGAATTTGGGTAGGGGTGATCTGTTGGGATTCTGAAAGGGGTACCCTGTTTATGACAAAAAAACTCAAATTTGTAGACCCTGTTTATGACAAAASATATAATTCATTGCACTGAGTTCCTGTTTCAATTATCATGTCAGCTCGCATATTGTTTTTTTTGATTACCATAATAGCCAGTTTCGGTCAATATGCAARTAAAAACCCTGAATATGACAGGAAGCTCAGGAAGAACTTGGAACTTGAGTAAAATTGCATACCCTGTTTATGACAAGAAGCTCGATAAACTATACCCTGTTCAGCGGATCATCCCCGTATAGTCCATGTATAGGAGTACCCCCCCGGGGCTCTACAGCTCCCAGATTGTTTATATATCACAATATATAGACATAAGCAATGCTTTAATATCACAGTACAGAGACATGTGCACATACTAATAAGCCACACTCATAATCTTACCTGCTTTCACAGTGAAATATCAAACAAGTTTCTGGCAATATCCCTCTTGTCCTCATTCTCTTGTCCAAAGCTTCTCTAAGTGTCACTTCTAACTTACATTTAATCTAACCAGAAAATAATATAGACATGTTAATAATGTAAATGAGATTTGAATGTAATAATATAGACATGTTTATAATGTAAATGAGGTTTGGATGTTTGGTGAGGTATTTGGGATATTGTGCATAAAGACAGGCAAGCCAAGGGTAAAAAAGAAAGAACAATGTTGGAATATAATAATAATTAAGAAATATATAAAATGATAATGATGATGATTATAATAATATTATCAAACTCATTAATAATTTATGAGGAAAACACAAYAGAAATCATGACCGTGAAGAGTGTTGTAAATCTGATACAAAATTGTGTTCATTTGCATAAATTTTAAGTTGGATTTTCTTGGCCAAATTCACTTTAATTTTGAAAATTTTAGTGAAACACAAAGGAACTAACCTAGACGTCATATACAGTATGAGTGGCCGTGTTGTATCAGATATACAATCACTCGGCTACGCCTCATGGTTGTATATCTGATACAACACGGCCACTCATACTGTATATATTACATAATGATTATGATTACATAATGATTATGATTACGAGGGCAGGGGAGCACCCCAAAAAGTGTGTATGGGGGGAGGGGAAATAGTGAGGGGCCTAAAGCCCCCCTTGCCCAACCCTTTCCACAGCACCTGGATCTTATACAATTATTATTATCAGCTCCAAATCTTATACAATAGCTATTATCATCATCATCATCATTATTATTATTACTTTCATCTAAGTTATATGAGTCAAGTAGAATACTATAAAAAAGTTTCCATTATTATTATTATTATTATCATTATTATTATTAATACCAGCTATAGAATTAATAAGAGTATTTGAGTGACTATTTGCCTATGATATTACATGGTTTTTGAGAACATGCAATACAATATTTTGTACGTAGTATTTGCCTGTCATTGCTAACTGAAGATTTAACCAGCTGATTGATACTTCCCTTCTCTTGCCTAAGGAAAACTTATTTTTAACCAAAAATAACCAAAAATAAGTTTATAAATTTGATTGCTAATTGATTTTCCTCATCATTTAAAACTACACCCTTTAAGCAAATGCTAATAAAAGCCAACTTTTTGGAAACATCTCATAACCTTATTTTCAAGAAGGATGAAAATTCACATTAACTCAAAATAATAACATAGAAATATATCTTTAAAAAGCCAATCTTAAAAATAATACATCAAATGAATAACTTTAATAAACAAAGAAAAGATGTTAATTTACATAAGATCAAGACATCAAGAAATGCATTTGCATAAAAGTAATAAAAGTATAAAAACCAACATTTAAAAAACTTCGAGTATAAACTGATTATCTGAATACAGACAATTTTATGGATAGGTCTAGCAACAGAAAACAACCCCATTATATGTAAACAGTAGACGTATTTCTAGACAGTTTCAAAGCTTAATTGTATGTCAGTGATCACAACCATGTATAATAGAAAACTATTAGAGTTTTGTGTTATTATTATTACAACCTAGTTATATTTCCATGCATAAATGACATGAATCAATCAATATTTTTAAATATAAAATTTATAAGTAGTACTGTAGTATGTTATAATGTTTTTGATGTCAGAAAGTAACATCATTCAATTAGCAGGCTGATAGATTTCAGTGTTACAACTAACACTTAAATGGAATATATTCCCGATGTATTTTTATCAGTAAATTACGCTTACCATTGTTCTCTGATGATTCGGTAAATAAGCCCTCACATGAGCTCGTAATGGAGGAGAAGTTGGATTGTCAGTAGCGTAGATATTCCGTGAACTTAGAGTCGGTGAAGTTGGACCAGAAGACGACGATGGTGCAGCGCTTGAACTAGTCGAACTTGGCGCACCATTTCTACATTCAAGCAACTGTTTCTCCCGAAATTCCAGTTCAGAAAGCTTACTTGTTAATTCATTATACTCCTGCAAAAGGCAAAATATAGTTTATTCATTGCGATGATGAAAAATGCTATGAATAAGCTACAGTATTAGACGCAACAGCCACCAATCAAGCAACTGGCGTACCGGGTTCATTTAAATCTTTCAATCCATTTAACCAAAATAAAAGCTTGTTAGCGCTTTCAACACGAGGGATATTGTCTAGATCTCACATGCGAAAGGCCCTACTTATATCTAAAAACATTTTTTTCTATTGAGTTCGTCTTTTGGTAAATATAAAATTATTTGACAAAGACCAAATGATTAAAGTCGGTCGGTGAACGTCACTTTCTTGAAAAACAACATAGCCATGGTTTATGATATGAAGAATGAATATACGAAATGGAAATAGAAAGATTCTGAAAAAAGATAACTACTTGAAAAACATTAGGTTACATAGTTATTCAATGATCTTATATGATCGCATAAAATCAACACAAGCAAAAAACTTATATTCAAATTCGAGGCGATCAAAGTCGTCAACGATAGAGAAAAATATCCATTCACRCCATGAGATTTTTACACCACTAATACGGATATTTTTGACTATTTTTCACAGTAAAACTTTCAAACATGCAGACTATAAACTGGTAGTAAATATATTTATATATTTTTGCTTTTTTTAACGTGAGAAAGAAATAATCTGAACTCTAGCGTTGTAATATTTCCAGAAGTTACTAGATAATTTTTGCAAATATAAGACAGTTACACCATCAAAATAATGCACCGATGATAAAAATGAACAAAAACACACAATTATTAAAAATAGTAATTTGGTGAGAATATCTCGTCATTAAGACAAACATAAATTTAAAGCTCCGTAATTTAAAGAGTGGCGAGCTGGAATGGAAATTGAATTTGTTGGAGATAATTTTTGGAAATGTAAATGAGATTCGCATGAAAATAGCCTGCGAAAAAATAATCTAGTCAGTTAATTAATAATCCTAGGAAAATTATTCCTTGTAGGGAAGATAAGGGATGAGTTCAACTGCACACTTTGTAGACGCTTTGCAAGAAAAAAAGCCATTATCAAATGAATAAAATCAAAACCTCTAAGATGATCGACGGAGGATGTTGAATGTTCGAAAACTGGGCATTCAGCTTTTCGAGGTTCTCTTTAGTAAGTCGAATAACATGCTGTACTGTTCTGACCTGCAAAAACGAAAAAGAAAGGATATTGAGCGTCAGGTCTGCTCGACCCGGGAGTTGACTACCTCACCATCAAAACAAAAACACCGACTCTCTTCTGCACGAAAAATCAACCCTCAACAAACTCCACACCAAGCACGACAACGACCATCTCTAGACCTCTAGAAAACCGGCTGATGGATACTTAAGGCTTGGTAGAGTACCTCAGAGTCGTGGTTGTTGGAAATATCGATGTCAGGTTCGTTGTTTAGTAATAAAGTGTCTTGGTGAAGAGAGTTAGCCACCGCCATCATGAACACTGCTTGGATGAACAACACAACATCACGTGACTAGACCCACAAGAACTAACCATCTCGATAGGGATTATGGGTAAGGAGCGCATAGTCCTGGTAACAGACTCGTCAACGGAAGTCACGGAAGTGACTTTAGAAACGTAGACCGGAAGTCAAAAGGCCATTTAGGAAATAAAGAGAATGATTGATGACACACACAGACAGTCTACAGAAAGGATATTAGACGAGGCGGGCAGAGTGTCTAGACTCACAATAAAGCGCTACTCGATGCGAATCATGGGTAGACAACCGCGTAGTCCTGGTATTAACAGCACCCACAAACAGACTATCGACTTTAAAATTAAGGTCCCTTTTGGAAAACATATAAAATAAAATTGYAGCTTGGTAGCACGTACATACACACCTGCATGCATAAGGAATGCATTAGACAAGCAACTAGCACGGTGACACGTGAGTAACACGTAAGTAACACGAAAGGTACACGCATCTCCGAATATGGGTGTACAACCGCGTAGTCCTGGAAAAACACAGTTCAGCGGAAGTGTCGAGGAAGGGACCGGAAGCCACAGAGATACCGCTTCCAGTAGAAGAACGAAAATGAATGATTGTTTGCACGTTGGGCTGAATTGAATAAGATATTGTCACGTTTTCTTCTTGCGTGTTCCTTCTTAGTTCAGATGTTGATATTGGCTTTGATCCTATAACTGAGTGCAGAAGATTGTCGGTGTCTTTAGCCACTAACTTAATTGAACAGCAGTTTAGACTATTCAAAACAAAGTAGCTTTGCATTCGAAATTTTGATCAGCAATTGCCGTCTGATATTTCACCGTGAAATACGTCTTTAATCAATAGTTCATAAGTCTACTGTATCAGGATTAAGACCTCTTCTCAACCCTCCCCCATGGGAAGAAAGTGTGGAAGCAAGAAGCTAGACTAAGATTCATATTAAAGGCGTTACTGTATCTGGTGTATAACCTCTTCTAACCCCTCCCCTATGGGAAGAAAGCGTGGAAGTAAGAAGACTAACATTCATATAAAGACATTTGTCACCCCTCCCCTATGGGGAGAAAGCGAGGAAGTAAGAAAATGCACGTTATAAGGAACAACGAAAATAAGTCCGCATTTTGAAGAGCGAGAATACCCTCTTCAGCAAATGAATTTTACTACAGAACTGCTGAAACCAACACTAGTTAAAAGCAATATAATAAATTGTATTTTATAATTGTAGAAAGAAAAAGGACGGATTAACAGATGCAATATAAAACACATTAAACATGACGCACAGGAAGATCCGGTTCATCAATAATATCCCCGCCTATGAAGAACTGAATATTATTATTGCGTCGAGAGAACTGCACAAATGGCGATGGCAGCTGTCTATGTATTTCAAGTACATTTTCCTGACTAAAAAGGATCGAAATGGATGCATTTGGTTGTAAAGGAAAACAGAAAGCACTCTGTAATATCCGCCAAGACGATAGAAGACACTCTGCGATGTTTTATTAAAAACAGAACGAGAAACAACCCATTCTTCGTCTAGCTCGTTTTTATGTTACACATTCAAAATAATGTATTCAACATGGCAGAGGGACCGTCAATCTCGTACCCAGAGCCTGCGTTTCTTCTGGCCTGCAGCGAAAAACGAGGGTTCTGGCATAATCCATATTTTGAGACCAGGATTTCTTGGACTTCCGGTTCAAGAGCGCATGCGTTCAAAGACTTGCCAAAATTTAAAAATATTTTCCCGATTTCTAGTTTTTTCTATGATCTTTACTTTAACTTTTACTTCGATTTTTGCTTTGATTTAATTTTTAATTTGATCATTTTGATCGGTTATATTTCTCTTTTTCGAAAATTGCGCATGCGCCAAAAAATGGATTATGCCAGAGCCCTCGTTCTTCGCTGCAGGCCAGAAGAAACGCAGGCTCTGGGTACGAGATTGAGGAACCGCTAGTGAGCACTGAGCATGCGCACACTGAAAAAAAAATAGCGCGCCAAAATATATAATATTAATAACTATCGCGGAGAAATACAGTCCTAAAATCACAAATCATTGATATGATGTGAATACCAATAATATTTAAATAATCATACTTTAAATACTACGTATGTCTGTAACTGATGGAATCTGCTGTTAAAGTTGTTTAAACAAAACTCTTTTTAAAACGTTCAGTCCTACATTTAAACAAGGAAATGTCTGAGGCGTTGTGCGACCTAAGGCCGTTTGAGGATGGCTCTGGTTGGAGGTAAGGCGTAATGAAGGCACGAAGAAAGATCCGCCTTGATTTTGGCAAACGTATTAGCACAGAGAGCATTCATGTGTCTGAAATGATTACGGGCATAATGACTTTACTCTAATGATCATCTAGGAAGGAAGGCAAATTATCGTTCATAGATTTTAGAGTCTGGAAACTTTTAATCCTTAATCAATAAGTCTGGAACGTGTTACCGAACTACTTTAGCAGCTGGATTGATGGCTTTGCGTAAGAATATGCATGGAAAATATAATCCCACTGCCTATATGTCTCCTCTAATCTTTCTCTATGTATTCCTTCCTTCCCTCCATTTTCAGTTGACAGAGAGCTTGAAGTGCAGTATGAAAATATAATTCATCTTCGCGCGCAATTTTATTGTATAGTAGAACCTTCAGCATAATATATATCAATACTGCTGCATGCAGTGTAATACATGCAACCGATTCTCTATCTGCAACTTGCAACTGTGCGCGACACAAGCACTGCATGATTTTCCTAACATTACTTGTCAAGAACGTGATTATCTATCATCACTTTCCCAACCATTGTACTTAGGGTTTGTTCATCTATTGTTCAACATGTATCATAGCATGAATCGTTTCAAGTTTCAAAGCTTACCTTTGCGATGAGGAACTGTCGATTCCGCTTCGGTCGTGGTTGTTTGCTTCTTCGCCTAAAATACCAGCCCTCGATTGTCTTGCAGTTTCGTCCAAAAATCTTCTCTCTTTCCAGATGCGGTTTGTACTCTCCATGGCGCTTGTGCGGACGAGGGAATCTAAATGAGGGCTTTGGCGACGAAGAGGGAGGTTGAGGAGGAGGTGGAGGATTGTATGGACCCTCTTCTGAGCCAAAGCAAGTAAAAAGCGTCATCTGGAATAGACGAGGAAAAAAAAAAAAAAAAAAAAAAA
>NW_022261671.1:31884-52990 GCF_009602425.1 Actinia tenebrosa | reverse complement strand
GGGGGGGGGGGAAGGCTAATATTGAAAAATATATGAATCAATTAATGTTTATTCGGGTAAAATGTCAATGTATTTTATTATATACGATACCGAATAAAAAAGTCTGTCTGTCTGTCTATGAGACAAGTATGGGAAAAAGTGAAGGGGTGGGGGGGCTAATATTAGAAAATATAAGAGGACCCCCCCCCCCCCTCCGCGACCCCTGAACTTCCTCCACTAACGCCACATGAAGCAGCATTATTAAAAGAGGACAGGACAGCAGCCATATTGGAACACAGGACCGAAAAATAATTGTTCCACTATTTTTCGTGATTCGAAATACTGAGATAACACGAGAAAAGCGTACGAAACCACAACGCGAAGGAATGGTTTCTTACCCTTCTCAAGTGTTCTTTCAACATGCCAAGCTTTTTGATCAGAATATCAAACACGAAACTGTTTTATAACTTTTTTATAAAATGACAAGCGCACAAATTAACGAAAAAAAAAATACTGTTGAAATGACATGAGCATGTTGGCATATTCAGCCCAGACACACGTACGGGTTTTTGACCAATCAGAGCGCGCTTTGTTTCTAAATTATTTCCAAAACAGTTCATTCATCACACCGGACGCAGCGGATTTCTTATTTCAGTCATTCAAAACACTGAAAGCAAGCCATTTCTTGACAAGCCCATTTATACTGTCTTAAATATACGGCTATTTCAAAAAAGGTGAAGGTGAAGGTTTTGTGTTCACCAATCGCTTTTGAAATGTAGCTGTATGCCGGGTCAGGTTTCCAAGGCCCCTTCTGCTTGGATGCAGGGTCTTGAAGAACTAGGACTCTTCATGATTATATTTTTAGCCACGAAGTCAGTATCTACATCTAATTAAAAACTTACTTCAATCAAGATTGTCTTATTTCCTTATTCTTGAAAAAAAAAAAAGTTTTACGAGCGCGTTTCACCATTTCAGTTTTTCAGAGCAGTTACAAAAAATTTAAAAACGGATTCTCCTCTGGCTATTTTCTTCCGGCAACAGAGGTGTAGCCTGCGTCACATCCGTATGTGACGCAGGCTACAGAGGTTGACATAGGAAACGTTTGCGGCCAAGTTTCGTGACACGGCAAGCATAGCCATAAAAAGACTAGTTGAATCAGAATATCCTCACGACCGAAGCTTAGACACGTAGCAACTAAGGGACCGGCCGGTACATATATCTATTTTCCGGGGGTCAGAGGAGTTTTGTTAAAGCATCTAATCATAGGTGTGTTCAAGAGAGCATATAAATATATTTATGCTCTCCCGATGTGTTATAGTGCATTATAGTGTACTACTACCAGATAAAATCAGTGCTTATCTACTCAAGAGGGCCTGAAAGAGGTGTATAATCCCATTTCCCACCCCCCCTCTTATCAATCAAATAGCGGCTTGCTTATGTTTTGCTCCCATTTTTTGAGAATCAGTTGATTGCTTTTTTGTTCATGAATCCAATTTCAATAGTGTACAAAATCCCATTTTTCCAGCCCAAAAAAAGGCGAATCCCAGCTCCCATTTTACCACTTCAGTACCCTTGTAAAGATTACAGTGAGGACAATCCAACCGTTGAACACCTCGACTTTTTTGCCACTTTAAAAAACGTGCATACTGTAAATCATCCCTTGAGCCAGTCGATTGGAAATAATATTTATTTTGATGATATGATGTGTTAGGAACTGAATGCTTCATTTCAGAGGGTTTGAAACAATAGAAAGTTCAGGAAATAATAATTAATTAGACACTTGTTCACGGTTCGAGTGTTCTCTCTATGATCTCCCTCCAAGAGGCCTTGTTTTTATGATCTCCACAATAAATAATCATGGCCGATTTTTTATGCGACAAAAACTCGAGCTAAAAGTTTCGTTGCGTCACATTCTTGGCTCGTGGGGAAAGAAAATACAAGAAAAATTGGCCAATATCATTTAGAGAAGATATGAGCGAAAAGAAACTACTTTCTTCACAAGATTCAAAAGACCACAACGGCATTTGTTTTGGGACTTGTAGGTGTATTTCCTGCCTTCTAAACTGATATTCTGCTCTTTCTTACACGAAAAGCCACATGAGATATGAGCGGAAAGAACTTTTTATGAAACTACTTCCTTCGCAAGCTTCAAAAAACTGTGACGGACATTTGATTCTGGACTTTGTAGGTCTGACTAACTAGTTCTATGTCACCAGMCTATTGCGTTACTATCGTGGTGCATCTTGATATACAAACCGGTTAGGAATATGACGAACACTCCACAGCACTGACATTAATAATCGCTATGCCTGGAGAACAACTAACGTGATCAAATTATTAGCTTTAAAATTAGCTTGTTATGATCATTAAACATCCCAAGATTAGAGCAGTATTTTTATTCGCCTTCTAGACAAAAAGCCAGGCCAGGATCGCGACCCCGGAAATCCGACCAAATCCACCATACCATCAAAAGTTGCCAATTCTGCTCGCAGAAAGTATGGGGCTTTTCAAATCGTAATCAACCCTCTTAGCTGATAGGATAACCGAGTAGCGTAGCAAATAGGAAATAAGGGGATCACGTGTTCAGCTTTGCTTATAAATAAGCCAACACAGCAGAAAGGTTATTATACCTCTTTAGTTAACGAGACACTCATTTTGGTTGAATAAGCCAACTTAGAAGAAAGAAGGTCATTAATCTGAAGTTAACGAGACACGCATCTTTGTTGAAGAAGTACCGGCCAGGTTATCACCGCTGCATTCTTTCATTCATCGAGAATGAATCTCTTGGCTGGAACTTGGGTAGCGGCTTTGCTTTTGGCCTTAGCTGTACATGGAAGTCAAGCAAATGGGCTTGACCCAAATGGGTAGGTTTCTTGAGTATTAGTTTGACGACGCTAATTAGTCATTCTGCAATACTATCGCAGTATTCACTCAGTTAGAAGTCTAGCTCACGATAAATAACGTATATAAGAGGGAAGGCCGAAAGAGCCGGCAAGGAAAAGATAATAAAGGGAATAATAGAATAATGTTACGGACCATAATCTCGTTGAAAAAAGCGTACGAGGGACTAACAGTCAAAGTTAAACAAAAGAAAACAATGAAAATAGTGATCACATCTGATATAACAATTGTCACTTGTTATTCTTTCAGGACCAATGTTTGTTCGAAAGTCGATTCCGTCCTTACAGTGGACGGAGAGGTTTGCGGTGATTGCTCGCTCGCATATCCTTCACAGTAAGTTTAAAACCTACTACCCTCATGAAATCCATGGGTCGAGTCATCGAATACTGTACGTAATGAATAACTGCCTATTTTTTTGTAGGTTTGATTACTATTGTTGTCCAGGATGGTCGCAAACAGGACGAGACTGCACGTTACGTTAGTATAAGCATCTATGCAAGTGTCTGTTCATATTCCCGGCATCTTCCCAACTGATTATTAGAAATGAAAGATATTCATTTGAACCGTGCATGGTATTAATAACAAATAGTTTTAACCGAAACAAGATCTGCATTCAACGATTAAGCCAACCAACCAACCTTTGGATGACTAACGGGCTTGAAACCTTGGTTATAATTAAATAAAAAATCTTGGTTTGACAAAACAAATTATTGATACAATTTTCTTTTTATTTCTTTACATAGGTCACCCGTGTCCAAATGGAAAGGAAAACTGTACTGGTAATTAAATGAAAACTATGATTATTGCTAGCTTTTAGTTCTTTGTTTTTGCGCACGGGGTCCATGTTGCAAACAGTCTTCCGCGGCGACATAAATTGCAAGGGCGGATCCAGCCAAAATGTTAGAGGGGGGCTAATTGAGTTTAGGGGGGAAGGCTAATTGAGTTTCTTCCGTCAACACAACGGAAAACAATAAAAAAGCATCTAATTCTTCAGTTTTGTTTTGTTTTGTTTTGTTTTCTTCCCCCTGGATCCGCCCTTGAATTGGCCCATCACAGGAAGCCCATCAAGGTTATCATCAGTTAGGCCCCAATCTTGGCACTTCCTAACATTATTTTTTAGCCACGATAATTAGCTGTTTGTTTATTCTAATTTTCTGTTTAATCAATTCAGAATTTCACACCGGGATACTTCCAAAACCGACTTTAACATACAGCAAAAACTTTGCTGCGTCCAACATGGAGATGGTTTGCAGTTTTGACTTTCCTAAGTGGAAGAACGTCTCGTACAAGGTAGAATGGTTTACAAGATCAACTACACCTGCCAAGACGGACACGTGGTGTGTTCCAGGTCGACCAATGAGTGGACAGAATGATTGTAAGAGAAGAAGTAGCTCGATTTTTTCCCCATCCGACTTTAAATTGGGCGACACGGTAAGTTTTTGACAGTGATCAGTTATGACAAGTCACGATCCCTCTCGTTTAGAGTATCCCTTGAAGCTTTAGTATGGACAATGATTAATCAGAAAGATGATCTAAAGCATTAGATATAACATTATTTTTAACTTTTATTCCAAAACAGGTTTGGTGTAGATTATTTATGAAGTTTTCGACAAAGAAAACAAATGAATGGACAAGAATTGCAGAAGAAAGTAATAAACACTATATTGGAATCGAGGTAAGTAAATAATAATTAATAATAATAATTAATAAGAAGATCGGCAACTTAACCCGAAAAAGACGTGATGCACCCCACCTTCGTCAGGATATCGTGAGTTTCATGAATCTTCACTAAAAATATCTTGACTTTTCTATGACGTTCAGAACGATATGTCTCTAGTGATCCGTTCTTTTCCCCAAGACGTACATTCCCTTATGAAAAGAATTCAGATAGTGTCCTCGATAATACAAGCAATGAATTGCATGGATTGTATTATCATACGCCTTGCTTTTTCCTTCGGAATTGCCATATATTTCATAATGACGTCACATCAAAACAGTCTATTGTTTTAACGCTAAGGATCATGGTCGCCAGACATGACAAAAACGCAAAGAAAAAACACAATAAATTGCATTTACAAAGCAGAGAAGGGAGGAATAACAATAAAATACTATTAATATCGAAGGATAAACCTTGAAACCTTGACACATGACATATATGGAAACTGGACAATTTGAAGCCAAACTTTTGGAGACAAAGAAGATTTTGTCGAAATTCCCATTGTTCTCGGTGATTCTGTCCCCCATGTAAACAAGCTGTGACGTCATTATGAAATAGGACAATTACTCTTAATTCTTTGCCCGCTCACTATGTTAAAACAGAGAATCTTATCTTGCTCAGTGCTGTTTGTGCTGAATGTGTGTTTTACTTTTTCAAAAATCCTTCTTGATCTCTGGTATGAAAAGAGGAAACAATTTAGTTGTCCTTTTGTGATTACTGGTTTCTGCTCTAGGTTTCTCGACGCGATGTGACCGTCAAAGAATGTAACGTAGCAGAGAACATAACAGTTACCTTAAGACCAACTGTTCCTATTTTACCCACCGTGGGTGTCCCTGGATCTGACAGTGTAGATGTGTATGTGTTGATACCCAAAAGGTACAAAGTACAAAGAAGACAAGCTGCAGTTGACAAATGTAATGTCAAACTGAAGACAGAAGACATAACTCGTGGTCAAACCATCACAATAAGAGGAGTCTGTGACAACCAACGAGATGAAACGCGACCTTTTTATTTCCGTTTTAAACCAAAGTCTTCCAGTTTAAGTTGGCAAGGCGTGGAAAATTACCGAATGCTATCTACAAAGGTACAATATTGTTACTTGTGTAAATGTAATTTACCGGGGTTTATGTACGAAGGCTTTCGACGCTCGGATCGAACTTAATTTTTACTGAGCATTTATTGCTGAGAGGCTTCATTTAATTCCGATTTGTGATATAAAAACGTTTTATTTTTTCATAGATTGCTGTACGTAATACAGAAACRAAGCCTTGTTTGTCTACTTCTGATCCACATTTGTACACCTTTGACGACAGGTAAGGCTGCAAAATTTTGGTAAACCTTTGTTATATTGTTGTCGTCATTGTTGCTGTTTTTGTCGTTTTTTGGTGGTGAAGGGGGTGTCTTTTTTGTTCTTTTGGTTGTTGTGTGTTGGTGGTGACTTAAGGTGGTTTTGCTTGTCCGTTGCTGTTTTTGTTGTAGCCTTCAGTTTTTGATGATGGTGACAGTGGTGTCGTTTTTTGTCGTTGTTGTCTCGGTGATGAAGGTGGTGTCGTTGTTGCCTTTTTGATGATGGTGACAGTGGTGTCGTCCTTGTTGGTTGTGTTGTTGTTGCGGTTATTGTTGTTGTTGTTGGTTTGCTACAGTCTATTTTGTTGATAGTTTTTGCTATTTCGTTAGCGTGATAATTGTATTTGGAAAATAATACTGGAAGCCTAGGGTGGAACGTATCTGACCAAAAGTAAGTGCTCACTATACTTCTTGCTTTTTTTAAAGTTACCTATTCTACAACGATCTGGGTGATTATCTGATGCACCAAAACGAAGACACCAAAGTGGAGGTACTGTAAACTATATATTAGAACTAACTTACGATTGGTGAAATTTCCCATAAGAGTAAAAAGTCTGCATGTACTTCTACTGGAACCTATTAAATCATCACGGATGGTGATGTCAAATAGAAATACATGAAGTAACGTTGTGTGTAATCCACTAAGTATAGTAACAGAAATTCGATCGAATTGAAATTCTAGAGATTAAAATTCTGCGAGGCGTACTTGATAAAGTTTATTGGTAACGCAACGCATTCTTTGTTTTTGTTTGTACAGGTTCAAGTACGTCTTTGGGAATGTTCGGCTGGAGTCAATTGCGTCTGTGGTGCAGCAATACGTGAAGGAAAACATGTGATAGAGATCTCTATGTGCAACAAAAAGGACCAAGTAGGGCCCACAGTATTGAGAACTATAAAACGAAGCTCAGGAAAACTACCTAGAGGAATAGAAGTCACCCGAAGTATTAATGGTCAGTCTTTAGACCAAGAGGTAAAATATATATCGAACTAGCATCTCATATACATATAGATTTAAATATATTAATAAAATATATGAAACATACCTTGCGCACTGATTATAATTGGCTGTCTACCGGGTTTTTTATCACAACAAAGATACTCTCAGTTGCAAAAAACCGTTCAAAATTAAATATGTTATTGAAAGAAAAAATTTAAGACGGCTGCTTGTCTCTGCATCGTAATATAAACACTGTGGAAGCTGTAGAGCACTGGAAAAGCAAGAGGAACACTCGGTTATGCCTCGTGTCCTAGCTTGCTTTTCACATGTTCGTGTGCGCGCGTTTTATATATTTCTTAAATACATGTATATACATATATAAAAATATACTTTATTTTCTAGGTAACGCTGTTATCCGGCACCAGAATCTCCGTGCATCGTTCTGGAAAGTCTTTAGATGTCCGCGTCAATGCACCAGCCAGTCAGGAAAACAAGGCAGCAGTCTCAGGTCTTTGTGGTAACTTTAATGGTAACAAAGCTGATGATTTCTGGCAGTGGCGAGACGGAAAAATCGTCAACAAAGATAAAAATGCTTTCATCAAAAACTGGCGGTAAGTCATTGAAAACAACACTCTCTCTGGTTCACCTGCAGACAATATTAATGGCAGAGGTAGGCCTGAGTYATTGCAACAAAGAGTGTAGTCGTTCTATAGCGTCTAAGGTCCGTCGTAAAAAAAGAATCCAATAAAGGGATTCCACAAATTCTGATTAATTCTTTGTGAACCACACAATGATACTTGCATGGATGATCCTTGCAGACTCACTGCAGACCAAAGCTTTGCTGAAGCAAGAAAAGGCTGACGAACAAATAAGATTGAAGGAATGTTTACTAATTATCTTTTTAAAGAATTTAAAAATTCTTTACAGCCTCACGCCTGATAAAAGTCTTTTCGAGATTTCAATTGAAGAAGAAATAGAAGAAGGAAAGGAGGAAGAATCGAAATCTTGCTATTGTGGCGTCGAAGGGGAATTAAATCAAATACCAAAATGCGAGTACAACGCCAATCTTTTTGCAAAGATAGAGTCATCAAGTACAGAAGTAATTACAACGCAAATAAATGACCAGTCCAATTTTGGCAAGAAACGGTCTGTAGACGGTCACTGGTACAGTGATGACATCATTGACTACGAAGATCGCAGCTACTTTGTAGATGATCCACAAGTACAGCACGCTATGAACCGAATAAGAAGCAAAAGATCACTCAGAGTAGTGATGTCCAAACACGAAGCGCATAAATATTGTAGAAAATATATTGAGGAATCAGAAGCAGCAAGGTCTTGCAAAGGCATCTCTAAAAAGAGCATTAGGGACGCTATCAAACAATGCTCCAAGGACTTGCAGGTAAGAATGCATAGCTTTCTGACGTTGAAATCATATCTGGGTCCTTATTATCATGGCCAGGAATGGATATTAGGGTAATATCACATGAACCTGGGACACTTATCAAGGAACGACACGCATGGTCTGAAATGGAAAAACATTAGACCTAAAGAAATAAGGTCTTAATTCCCCCTTTACTGCGTTACTGTCATTTACTTAGTCTAAATCGTCTACTCTTTCAGCTCACTGGAGACAAAACATTTGCAGTCTTATCGTTTGAGTCTATGAAATACCTTTGTGAAGACACTGCATTGAAGAGCCTCTCATCGTACACTTTTACTGCACGTGGTGACTTGGAACCTCGCAAAGATTTAGCAAAAGACCTGTGTCCTTCTGACTGTAGTGGACATGGCAGGTGTAAGAATCGAACCTGTATATGTGATAAAGGCTTTACTGCTCTGGACTGTTCCATGGAAGTACAGGCAGTACCAGAGTTGTTGGGGTAAGCAATTGACCAGAATAGCAAGTTGTGACATTTCTCCAATAATTTTGGAGGGGAGGTTAATGTATAAAAAATCACTGTTGTAACTATTGAAACAAGCATGCAGAAAAAGCCGCTCAATGATGATATATTTTCATATTAACATTAATCGATAATACTGAGTAGTTAGATCTTCAAATATAAGGCTCATATTTGGCAAGTTTGGATTCAACAGTTAAAGTATCTGCTTCAAGTTCTCAGAAAGAATCGTTTTCGGGCGTTTTGCTATTATTCATGAGGCCCTAAAAACGGGCCCAATTCTTCGGCACTTTTGGAGTGCTCATGAGTCTTATGTGATTTTTGTTCATACGGCTTTTAGTATCTACAATGGTGGACTCTGTGATATACGTGAACGTCCATGTAGAAAGGCGAACCTGTTGGGACAGAAGTTCATCGACTCAAACAACCTCACGTGTCACGTCAAAGAATTCAAGGTATTTATGAACAAAGGGATACGCACTATTTAAATCATATCAGGCATTTAACTCACTTTTGCCTTGTATCTAATGAAAGGTCTTTTCAAGTTCTTGGTCTCCACGTGGAGTACCTTTCACAACACATGGAAAGATGAATGACATATTTGGTGTTAAATGCGACCTGCCTGAGCCACCGACGAGACTTGGTGATTATGATCACGAGGGGACCCCTGCTGCGGGGATTTTGGTCTCAGTTTCTAACGATGGCTTCAGAACAAGTGCACAACAATTAAGACAGCTCACTTATGATTCAAAATGTATGACGTGCACCAAATCAGGAAAATGTCAACGCAAAGTAAGTGTTACATTGTCATTCTACCTGGGTCGACTTTGCATTTTATGCAGAGCACTGTTGGACTGTTTACGGGGGCATATTGCTAGGATGGCGTCTATCTCGTGCCCTAAAACAGACACAATACGACTACAATGCCAACTTGACCCAGGTTTTCCTCAATCTCGAAACGGCTTTTATGTTTGAAAATCCGTGAACTTCTGATCTAATGTACATCGTTAACCTTTATTTCCTTGAAAACCTTAATTCTTAGCCGAATTCCTGTCTGATCAGAGGACATTGTTTTGCTGCCAACGAACCCAACCCACGTGACTGGTGCCAGCAGTGCTTACCCAGAGATGACCAGAATTCCTGGACGCGTAGGAAAAGTGAGTTGCTTTTCTGAATCCCTTATTTTCCAGTACTTTGAAACACCCCTCACGTATTTCTACCTTTGACAACCAACAGATAATCAGGCACCGACGTTTAGTAGAAAGCCAATAACGTACAGCGCCTTGCCTGGAGAAGATCTCGTGCTGCAGCTGAGAGCAACAGACCCTGATAACCGTCCTGTAACTTACTCTCTACTCAGTTCTACAGCTACTGGCCACACATTCAGTCCAGCAGGTCTACTGAGATGGAAGGTCACATCGAATGAGAAGTTCACCTTCCAAGTGACTGACGAGTGTGGAGCGTTTGATACAACAGACATGAGAGTGCGTATAGTACAATGCCCATGTCTGAATGGTGGTCAATGTGTACCCCACCCCAACCATCCACGGGGATCTGGTCTGTATCAGTGTAAATGCGTTAATGGATTCAGTGGCGACAGATGTGAGAAAACTACTGGACCTAAACCCACTAAATCTATAACTAGTAAACCTATACCCACTAAACCTAGACCTACTGGTAAACCTGGTGACAAAGGTAGGCTGGAMGTGTAAATATTTACTTTCAGTATAAAGCTTCACAATTGACCTTTTTACTTATACGGCGGCCATCTTGAATTATGGGATGTCGAGGGGGCAAACACGTAGACAAATGATAAAACATAGAGTGATGGGATTACGCTTTCAAATTATTTTAAGTCATTGGTGTTTCTCATATTGTTTTTCTTGTTGCCAATGGTGATTTATTTGATTATCTCCCAGCACCTGACGCTGCACCAAGGATCCTACACGCTTCCCCTGTCAAATACGACACCATGAGGATTACTTGGGCACCAATACCTCAAAACAAACGAAATGGTGTTATACTGGGTTACACGATCTACTATCATGAACTGTACGCCAACCAATGGAACCAACAGAGGAAACCTTGGAAATCGGCCAGAACGCCCAATGGTCACATGACCAGCATCACAGTTACTGGACTGCAGTCTTACACCGAGTATTGTGTAAAGATGTCTGCCTTTACGAGTAAAGGAGAGTATCCTCACTGGAAAAGAGGACAGTGTTACCAAGTCAAGAGTAAGTTGAAATTAGTTCTAGCAAAATAAACTTATAGTAAAAGGTAACATTCCATGGAGGCTTTCAAGGCAGCCATTTTGTGGAGAAGGAATATAAATATGCTATGTTTTTGAATAAAAGAGAAAATTTGTGTTGCCCTTTAACTCGGCAAGATCCTTGACGTGAAATAACTTACATTTCTCATGCAGTGATTTTTTCACATATCCAGCTCCCTCGCTACCTATCAAAGTTTCTGGTCGTTCTTTGCGAAGTACTGAAATTCTTCTCAAATTCGAGAAGCCTAGACGAGGACCTTCATCCACTAGAGTCCAAGTAGATTACGGAAAACAGAAAGACAGGTTGAATATGAAGAAAGCTTGCTACGGATCTTCATGCGTCATTGATAACCTTGAGGCAGACACCATGTACTACTTCAAGGTGATTGGATATGTTTACCAGAGAGGAGAGACGCCATCGTTCACTCAGATCAGGACTCTTGTTTGAGGTATGTTGAAACTTCTGTTATTTCTTTCAAGATTAAACTGAAATTCTCAGCCTATACATAAAAGGCTCCCACATGAGGACCTTAAGGAAGTAAAGGCGATGAAACAAACCATTTAACCTGATAGCCYAACTAGAGGCCTATTCCTAAGAAAACCAACCGCTGTCGCAAAACCAGCGGGCTGGAAAAAATTTTCCTAGAGAAGGGGAACGGAAGAAACAGGGAACAACAAATATGAACCAACAAACAACTCTGTGTGCCTCTTCTTTTAAAAGTTTCAGCTTTATGTGCCTACTCTTTCAAAAAGCTGTTTTCATACTACTTCTAACTAGTGCGGATTTCTATTTTTTCATAGGATCTTAAAGTACCAAACAAGATGGCTAGAGGATCACTGCTAGATTTAAGCTATCAATCCGCATACTGCAGCTGCATTTCCTACAATCCTACTGTAATATCACCATAAATATTTAAGTAGGATGTTTGTATTTTTATGCTTTTCATTTTTAAAATAAAACTTTTGAAACACAATGTTAAATGTTGTTGAAACCTTGGTAATGATGGGGAGGGTTTTTAGAACTAAAAGGAATAACAAATCTGTAAGTTTGGGCATTGGGCCAAATTCAATTTCAAGCGGTCTCCACGTAAAATTATAGGTACTTGCCGAAAAAAAGGAGAGGGGGTGTTTGGGGTGAGAAAATGAAGGACAGTCAATACTTTTTTGACCCTCTGAAAAGGGAGGAGGGTCGGTTATGAAAAATTAGCAGCGAAAAGGATAGGTTCACATGAATTTACGCTCATGTAATCATACAATAAATGGAGAGATAACTAGCTAAAAACTAGTGTGAGCAGTAATAATAAAAAGGTAAATAACACACCGTGAAAAGATGAAAAAACTTACTGACGTTTCGAACGCTAATATAATCCTTCGTCAGAGTAAAAGAGAAAGAGGTGGTAGAAAGGAGTGCATGTTTATATGATAGAATAAGACAAACCAATGAGAACAAGGTAGGCAAGGAAACAAAAACAAACAATCAAAAAATAAACAATAAATGATGGTCACATGGTCTGAAATATGCACAACAAACGACGAAGGCAAAGAGGTATATCAAAAATCTAATTCCCTTATCACTGAACACAAAAAGTGTGAGCACTGGAAAACATTTAAAATATCAATACAGATTTTCTTGCACGAAAAGGCATGATTATTGCGTTAACATGGCTCTAGGTGATATATGACAACCATTAAACTCAGACACGTTTCCACTTTTCCATCTTCTAAGGAATAACAGCACATGTACTATTCAGTAAATGCGAGAATATCATAGCATACCCAAGTAAGCTGAGAAACTCTGTAAAAAGTTCCATGTTCCTTGTTAGGGATTTTTTCCAAGCAAGCGTAAAAGTCTCACGTTTCTCACTGTTCTCACGCCCGTACGTAGGCGTGCCGTAAAATTGGCTGCCATTGGATTACATATTTTCTCTGCTAGTTCTGCTCACTTCTTCATTCAAGTAGTCTCGGCTCATTTTCAGCATTTGGACCTCATTCAACTTTCCTGAAAACATTTATATACTTTGGTGCCAAAAAGCCGTGAAGTGATGAAAGGAATGTGGTTTAGATATAGAACGTGCCCGCCACATACTTTTGATCAAGCATAATAATAAGGCATCCAAGACATATCAAATAATTCTAATTCAATCTATTTTGGTCTTGTGGTGGAAGTAATACAGTATTGAAGCATTTTTAATCATGATGATGAACATGGATACGATGATACATGGATTCTGACCGAGTTCGTTATGGTAGCCATGTGGATTGACAAAACTGTACAGCTCCAAAAGAAATAAGAGTAAAAACACTTTTCATGGGCGCTTTTATCTGAGCTGTTATGCACCGAGGAAAATGATGTCAATCATGTACCTCGATCAGAAATAACATTCAGGATTGAAAATCATATTACGATGGTGACTCATATACATAGTGATATTGATGAAACATGATGGCGATAATAATGATGATGATATGTAAGCTTGCTTATACCAATAACAAATCACGCTGCAAAACCTTTCACTTCTTGAACGAGTCATACAGGTCATATCATTACAACCTAATACATTTACATACAGAGCATAAATTTTTTTTTGCATTGTTTTTCAAATAAAGCATATTTTTTTCAGAGCTAAATCATATTATTTAGTTGAATATTTTCAATGGAAATTTTCCTAAACATCTTCATAATGAAATAGATGAAAGAGACTTCTAGTCTATTTCAAGCTATAGGTTGCTATTCTAACTGGCATCTACGATCATAGGAAGGAATATTTTTTAACACTGTCAAATTTAGACTAGACTAGAAGTTCCCGAAGACAGAGAGTATGAGCTTATGGCTTGCCAATTCTGCCCACAATCATTGTGTGTATCGCATTTATTACTATTGTCTGTCAATAGCTAAGTGTCAATAGGTTCAAAGGTTTGCTAGAAAAGCAGAACATCACTTCAGGTTCTACATTCAGTATACTTCACAGCTCTCTTTCTCTACTATGTCCATGTAGGTAAGTCAAGGGTCCTAGATATCGTCTTGTTGTACGTTTTAGGTTTTAGTATATGTATTTTGCTGAATACCTTTGCAGACAAAATATTTGTAATTTCAATAATATGTTCGTTTTTGTATGCCAAGAAGTTTTCAGTTACGATTAACGAAAAAACGCCTATAAACTTTCTTTATGTGAAAACGTATTTGGAACAGCAAAATAATTCATTATATATACAATCTATTGTCTTAGACATGAATCAGTCAAGGAAAATATTCTTGGGAGCATTGATTTTCCTCTTGGCTTTACATGACGGTGCAGGAACTTGTCCGAAGGCATTGGACCCAAAAGGGTAAGTACATTAATATATTCGTTCTTTTAACGGCCGAAGTCAGAAAAATCTTCAAGAACGTGGCGTTGTAATTTTTAGCTAGTTAAAGGTGCGGGGACACAGTATTTTGGACCATTTTCACACCTTTTCCGAATATATGCATAACTTATGAAGGATGCAAAGGAGGCGCCTGCGACTCCAGGAATTAAGTTTGGTTCAGTGGTTGCACCTATGTTCAAACGGTGACGTAGAATCCAATTAAACTCTGGAATTATTGCAGGCAATGTTTGAATGCAACAAGTTTCAGGGCGGCGGATAGACCCTGCTGTAGTCTCGTTGCGTGTACTTAAGGCTGCGGTTCACCAGGAAGGGTTGTTCGGACAGAGCCATAGCCTTGTGAGCCCCCTGTTGTGGAGAGCAGTAAGAAAGTGATGGTTCAATAGAATGATCATACGGGTCTGACACTACATAACGACTTCTGGCATACGAATCGCGAGCTGTGCATACTTATTTATAGGAAGGCTTGGCTTGACATTCAGATCAAAACATGAGTGGTACATGTACATATGGATAGTCATGACACCCCTCCTGGCTTCCCGATTGGTAATTTCAAATTATTGCTTTTTGTGATGCTGAGAAATATCCATATAAGTAATTGATAAATACCTCAATGAGYGATTGACATTTCTTTGCAATCTGATTGATTGACTGATTTTCAGTTCACTCTGAAGACAGATGAAATATAGTGATACAAAGATGGTGGGTGATACATGATAAAAACAAGGGAGACCTAATGGTATATTACTTATCTTATCTTAGGGAGAACGTTTGCTTTAATGGACCAAAGGATGCTTTTTTACTAAAGTAAGGATATGGCATGCAATAACCTGATGACATTAAACTCTTTTCCAGTATTTCTTAGTTCTATATATGGTAGAGCACTGAGAGCTACGACCAACAAAAATCACAGGCAGTTAAACATCAATATGTTTGTACTGAGCAAAGTAGAAAAAACTACATACTATTACATCTATGAATCGTAAAGGTAGTGCACTCTCATCACTCTCCTCTCACCACTGGGTTCTTGTGTTCGAATTCCTGGATTTGGCAACACATGTGAGTAGAGTTTGGTAGGTCTCTCCCTCAATTTAAGGGTTTTCAGTGCGGTTTTCCTGTCTCCGCAAAACCTAACCCACTAAATTCCGATTCTATCTTGACTTAGCTGTGTACATAAGCCATTGCGAGGTTGAGCAAAAAACTGGGTCGAGTTGGCGTTACAGTGAGTTTTGGGGCTGCTTTAGGGGACAATACAGCCCATCTTGAAGATATGTCCCTAAAACAGCCCCACAATACACTGTAATGCCAACTCGACCCAGTTTTTTTCTTAGCTTTGGATTGGCTAACAAAGACAGTGCATTGTTTCTCATTTTAGATACTTTGGTACATATGAGTGTTGTCCAGGATGGTTAAGAAATGGTAGCGGAAAATGCTCGATACGTATGTAACGTTTTATTTAAATTATTAATATTATCAATAATTGTGAAATTAAAAGTTTAGCAAGTCGTGTTATGCTCCTTTTCTTATTCTTATCTCCTACCATCTTTCCTGCCTCCTTTCATTTCGTCAAACAATCATCAAATAAATATGCAAGCGTTCATTCCTTTATTCTTTCCCTTTATTCTTTTTTCTATACAGCCGTTCTCGCAGTCCCCATGTGACATCCATTGAACACTAACCTCGTTTTAATTTTTTCCATTAATAGGCAATCCCTGTCCAAATGGAATAGAAAAGTGCACTGGTAATCCAGCCATTCTCGATTTTATATTTTTACCTCTTATAAAAAACACTGATAATTTAATTTTCTAACCTTTTTTCTTGAATATTACATCTAGATTTCAAAGTCGAGATGGTTCCAAATCCAACTGTCACATACTGTAATAACTCAGCTGCGTCCGACTTGGAGATGGTTTGCAGTTTTGATTTTCCTGAGTGGAAGAACGTCTCATACACAGTTGAATGGTATAAGAGAGTGGTGGGAAAACCCAAACCTGTCAAGACTGACACGTGGTGTGTTCCAGGTCGGCCAGCGAGTGGTCAGAATGATTGTAAGAGAAGAAGTAGCTCGATTATTTCAGGACCAGACTTTCGGTTGGGCGACACTGTAAGTAAATCATGAACGGATTTTTAATGTTTTTCAACTTTTTCTAGATCACACAAAGAAGGCAAAAGAGAACGTTAAACAGGCATTAATATTTAATAATTACAACTTATCAGCGTGGTTCACAGAATAATTTATTTTCTATAATCAATGCTAAGTGATAAACCGAGCAATCTCTTTTTTTTTTCTGGTCAAAAGGTTTGGTGCAAACTTTTCATGAAGTTTTCCACAAACAAAACAAACAAATGGTCAAAAACTGGAAAAATAAGTAACAAATACTACGTTGGAATAGAGGTGAGCGACGAATGAAATAAGGCACCCACACGATTGTCAAGGCATACATATATATAGATTACTTCATGGTTAGTGAGCGCGTACGGTTTTTATTCACGAGTTGTGAAGAATCAAACCATAGTTAACTATGATCAAACGAACGAGCGAGTCTTCGAGCGAGTGAGTTTGATTCTTCACAACGAGTGAATAAAAACCGTACAAGCGAACTAACCATGATGTAATTCATTTATTTTATAAGTACTGAGATATTACAAGAAAAGCAATCAAAAAATAACCTAATGACTAATACACGAAAAATATAATACTTCCTTTTCCTTTCTGTTTGAGTTCTCGTTGCTCTGATTGCAAAGGTTTTCGTGTCTGTTCAAATTCAGCATCTTTGAAATGCTCACCCCATAATTTTTCTTCTTTAGATATCGTTCAAAACTAGCTATAAAAGCCCGTAGAGAGCTTGGTTCGTAGTTTTCGTTGGCTGGTTCTTTCTTACGGACACCGAGGACGAATTCGCTGAGGCATTCGTTGAGTTCTTTCGCAGGAATCTGTTCTATAGCCCTCGTCTCTCCTTTCGTTTGTAAAAATTCCCTTAGGAGTGCCACATCGTTCTGTGTCTTTTTTCTAGTGTTTTCGTTTTCCTGGCTCTCAATAAACTCAGTGATTGAGTCGATTTGAGCGAATCTTGAGCAAAAACCTTCCATGTTTAAGAACTTTTGACAACAAACACTCAAACGCAAGCTGGCACTTTCTGCATGAAGCGCGGGAAAACTCGATACGATTTTTTTCACTAGTGAAAAATATCGTATAGCCAATCACAGTGCTGATACGATGTTCTTCACTAGTGAAGAAAAACGTATAGCTAATAGGATCGCTTCTCGTTTTTGTGATGTGATTTTTATCAAATAGCTTGCGAACATGTAAATCTCAGTACKTATATAATAAACCACCTTAACCTAGAATGGCATAGCAAAAACTATATAGAGGTTATGCACCATCACGTGACGGCAGCCATGTTAGATGGCAGGAACAATACAATCATTTTACATGAAAAAGAATTCAATTTCCAAGAGCAATTGGATTTTATTGTTCTGCCATCTAACCACAGGCAGCCCAAGCTGAATTATGGGCGCAGGCACGTGATGGCGCAAAACCTCTATTGATGGGTTATCCTCGAAACCTTTTGAAAGGTACTACAGAACAAAGCCCCAATTAAAACTTTATTTTCATTTAATTGTTATCGTATTTACTAAAGCATTAACTAGAAAATATCACATGATGTTATTGCATGAAATCAGTTGTTATTTATGGCTTTATTTTATTTTCTAGATTTCTCCACGCGAGGTGACCGTCAAAGAATGTAACGTAGCAGAGAACATAACAGTTACCTTAAGACCAACTGTTCCTATCTTACCCATAATGAATGTCCCTGGATCTGACAGTGTCGTGGTATATGTGTTGATACCCCAAGAGTACAAAGAACAAAGAAGACAAGCTGCAGTTGATAAATGTAATCTAAAACTGAAGACAGAAGACATAACTCGTGGTAAAACCATCACAATAAGAGGAGTCTGTGACAACCAACAAGATAAAAGACAAACTTATTTTTTCCGTTTTAAATCAAAGTCCACCGGTTTAAGTTGGAATGGCGTGGAAGCATATCGAATGCCAACTGTGAAGGTACATGCAGTGTCATAACATTCATCATGTTTGCTATCATCATTTGAAACACAGATGGAGCACCTGTTACAGTACTTCTCAGTTCCACGCGCGAAGTTCTTAATTTGCCGTCGCGAAGAGGTAGGCTTTGTTAGACGTCAATCAAGGCGTTTTCATGACATTCCATAGTCAACACTTTGATTGACTTCCAAGAAAAGGCAAAATGTGCGTATGCGCACGTGTGATTAGGAAGCGCTGTAACACCCTAGTATGAGGTTGTATCATCATTATATTTTCACAATGTACTTATTTATTTCAAGGTAGCAGTTGACAACACCGACACAACGTTATGTTATTCTACTTCTGATCCGAATATGTACACTTTTGACAACAAGTAAGGTTCTGATATTCCCTATTTTATCAGGGACATTTAATACTTTGCTGATTACAAAGATGTTATTATGATGATGCTGATCGATGGTATGATTGATTTCGTTTGATACGATGTTGGGGAATACTGGCACCTTTTCATTTTTGAAGACACATGATGTTGGATGAAAATAACGTAACGCTGATGATGTTAACTATTATGATAATGATACATGATGATGATGATGAATATATGGGAACTAATGATAATGATACATGATGATGATGAATATGATACATGGGAACTAGTGATAATGATGATGACATGATACATGATATGATACATGGAAACTAGTGATAATGATGATGATGATGATGATGAAGATGACACATGGGAACTAGTGATAATGATAATGATGATGATGATGATACATGGGAACTAAAGGTAATGATGATAATGATTATAATCATTTGATACATGAAAATTATTAATAATGAGACGGTGAATGATAGCGATGCCCATAATGATGGTGATAATTAACGGTAAAGGAGGTTGCTATCTAGCAGTAATGTGATGGATCGATATCGTCATTTTTACAGGCACTATTTTTATAACGAACTGGGTGACTACATAATGTACAGCAACGAAGCCAAAAAGATTCAAGTAAGAACAATCTTCAACTTCATATATTTATTATCATCCAATTCGAGGTTGAACTTGATTGGCTTATACGTTTACTGTATTTCATAAAGTTCATCCTTGACTTGGAACCATTGTTTCGTGCTCACTCAAGYGATCTCAGGTATAATATCACTGCTTCAACATCGATACTGATAGAAAACGAAATAAATAGCAAATTTAGAGTGACACTCTTCAAACAATTGTTTCAGTCAAGGCATTTGGTTCAATACAAAAAAATGTAAAGAAACTGGCCCAAATGCAACGATTCAGAAGGCAATAGAGTGTAACTCTGATATCTGCTATTTCTTAACACTGCATATATTAATACAATGTAATACTCCTCTTATAGAGCGTTTTCACGTGACGTCACAGCGGCCATTATGGTGTACCAAAACAATACATTTTCTATCCTCCGGGAATTGAACTCTATTTTTATGCAAATACTGTGAAGAAAGGTTCTATTGTTTGGTACACCAATATGGCTGCCTTCTCACGTGAGTGAAAACGCTCTATATTACAATTTCTAAATTCCTTGATATTTGTCAAAATGACGGGATCTTTCGTATTGGCATTCATATATAATATAAAATGAAACAATCACGTACCGTGCATTTCCCCTTATCTAAATGAATCTAATTCTATTTACCTCTTTCGTACAGGTTCACATACGTCTTTGGAAATGCTGGGGCGATGTGACTTGCGTCTGTGGCGCAGTAATACGCGAAGGCAGACACGTGATAGAGATATCCTTTTGTAGCCATTTGGAGGATTCGGGTCCCACTGTACTAAGGACTGTCAAACGAAGTCCTGGAAAACTATCTAAGGGAATCGAAATCAAAAGGAAGATCAATGGTGGATCTTTAGATCAGGAGGTATAATGTGATGTAAATTAATAAAGTAAAGTGAAATAAACATCTTTAAAAAAACAGTTTAAAACCTGTTTCTGGGACATTTCTGGGGCATCGGTTTTAAACCTTACTTTATGTTTTTTTAAAGGTAATACTATCATCCGGAACCAGAATCTCCGTGCATCGTTCTGGAAAGTCTTTAGATGTCCGCGTCAATGCACCAGCCACTGACAAAGGAAGTGTGTCAGGTCTTTGTGGTAACTTTAATGGTGACCCAAACGATGATCTTCGGCTAAGGGGTCAGGATTATCGGGTCACAAAAAGCAAAAACGACTTTCTTAAAAGCTGGCGGTAGGTATAAGCAATAACATTTTCATTTTCATATCATCATTATGAGTCACCATCAAAAGTCAACTTCATTTATCACCATCATTTAATATATAATCATTGAGGAAATATCTATTTTTCTCTATTACTAAGAAGTGATATCTTTACATGTGAATGTAACACCATTGGTAAGATTTCTTAGGAATCGCATTAAGTAGTAAAAGTTAACTCTTAAAATTGCATTTCATCGATAATCATATATATTTAATAGCTCATTCACTTACTTTAATAGCTCATTATTGTGTATCCTTCATATGATCATCATGCGTCGCCATCATCATGCATGTAACATCATCATCACTTTTTTTATCATGTATCGTCATTATGTATCGTCATCATGTATCATCATCATGTATCA